>CABFVX010003260.1:0-23585 GCA_902151425.1 Timema shepardi
GCCTTTAGAAGACCTTCATATAACGTGATAATTTATAGGACTAGTGGCAAAAACTTATGCTTATTTTTTATAATGTGTAATAATTGTTTATTTAACATCATAATTTTATCATATACAACTAGGATATGATTCGATTTGATAATCATGCAAATTTTTGCGACTTATATTTTTTCTTTGATTCAAGATTTCATTTGAACTCAAAAAACTGTCTTCATAAATGTCCTAACACTTTCACAGCTGTTTTGTATATTTTGGCGTAAATGACCTATCACTTTAACAGCTGTTTTATATATTCTGGTATTGATTAGTTGACTACATACTATACACATATCAAATTAATAAGTTACTATGTGGCTGTGGCATGACACTAGTATGCCAAAGAAACGGTATAATTGATTACACTCAACACAATACATAAGCAGATGCATCCTTTTACTATTTACACCCACCTTACTATATTCATTGAAGAACATGTTATAATTTCACTAAAGCTGTTTTTAGCTGTGTTTGATATCTAACTAGGAACAAATAGTGCCTCACGCTAATGTGCTAGCAATGAAGAAGGTTAAACTATAGGCACTGTACCCACATTTGTACTTAGAGTGTCTAAAACAATTTAAGAAAACCCACCTTCCCTAAATCCAACCATGATTCGAACCCTAATCATCTCGTCATAGGGAATTTAGTCTATTATGAGAGTGGTGCCTTAGCCCATGCAGCAAATAAAGCGGGTTTATACATATTAACGGCCAGCTTTTAAAATAAGAAAGCAGCATTGAATAAAAACTGTAAAATGTGTGATACAAAATCCCTGAAACAAAAAAAACACTCAATTTATTTGGGGGAGCTGAATTGTATCCATTCTGAATGGTACCCATTCAGACATATCTTAAACAAGCACCACAAATAAAAAGTCTGAATGGTAGCCATTCAGATATTTTCTTAAACACGCATTACAAATAAAAAAACTGATTTGTATCCATTTTCATAATGTCCACAAAATCCTGAATTGTAGCCATTCAGATATTTTCTTAAACACGCATTACAAATAAAAAGTCTGAATTGTATCCACTAGGAATACTTGCATTATACCCACAGAATCCTGAATTGTATCCATTTAATTGCGGTACCACTTGTCTGATAGATGGCAGCAGAAGAAACTCGCCTTAACTCAATAAATGTTTACTAGAGAGCAGCACTTATCCTTAACTCATTCCGGGGTAACTAGAGAGCAGAACTATCTCTATATTGATATAAAAAATATAATCTTTTTACTTATTGTCTTATTACTTTAAAATCTAAACACAGATTTTAGGACTTATTTTTATATACATTACAGAATATATCTGTGATTAAGGTGCTTGTTTTTTTTATATATATATATATATATACTTTCGTCTTGTTGGCAATCCTGTATTTAAATACTATTATTATTTAATTGACAGCAGTAGATACTTTAACGACGCCATATTATTTGCATACAGAAAAACAGGGTTGAACTATTCCACACCCACATAAACGTTTAATTTTGGGAGTTTGAGGTATAATGCAGGCTGGTAACGATCTAAATATGTTACTAGATTACAAAGTTGAAAAGTTTATAGTTACATGAATTACTTGGATTTTAAAGAATGCGCTAGAATAGCTCAATGAATTATACAATACAGGTGTTTTATACAATATTAATATAAGATTTTTATGTTTCTTAACATGTTTATTTAAGGCGCAACAGCTTCAATACAGGTGTTTTATACAATATTTATATAAGATTTTTACGTTTATGTTGCGCTAATTTAAGGTAACAGGTGCTTTATACAATATTAATATAAGATTTTTACGTTTCTTAACATGTTTATTTAAGGCGCTACAGTTTCTAAAACAGAATTTGTGTTTAGATCACAGAGTGGGGATCTGATAGAAAATTCAATTCTCTATCCAACCATATATGTGTGCGTAGGCCTAAAAACCCAAATATCTGAGCAATGTGACCAAAGCTTGAGGAAGTACGGGATTTTTGTTCAGGAAAATCCTCGATTGCACGTTTTTATTAATGGCGCTACAGCTTCTAAAACAGAATTTGTGTCTATTGCACAGAGCAAGGCTCTGATAGGAAATTCAATTCTCTATCCAGCCATAGAAGTGTGCATTGGCCTAGACCTTACAGATTTGAGCAATTTTACCAAAGCTTGAGGACGTACGGGATTTTTTTCAGGAAAATCCTCGTTTACACGTTTTTTTTAAGGCGCTACAGCTTCAAAAACAGAATTTGTGTCAAGAGATCAGAGCGGGGCCCTGATAGGAAATTCCATTCTCTATACAGCCATTTTGTTCCCACCACATATTAATATCCAATTAGGTTATATTATGTACTAGTTGAGCTAATCGGCTAGGGATGAGGTATGTGAAACTAGGAGGCAGTGCACCAGCACTTGCGTAAAGAGAGAGAGTAAGAAACCATTTAGGGAAAACCATCCTCGGTATACTGCACCTGGTTCAGACCCTGATATCCCCGTTTGTGGCAGACTAATCGAACACGAGATTACCGCGTTAGAGCATGCGGACACCGAGGCAGGCAAAAAATTATTATTATTATTTATTATTAACATTATTATTATTATAAAGTATCAATTACTAAGGTGAATATCAAAGACGCGTTTTAAATCAAAATGCTCTTAAAAACCATAATTGGTACCGAGGGCCGGTGGGATCCTAATTTTCTCTGGATGACAGAATTCCTAGCTCCACTCATTGTTAAATCTAATAATGAGGGCATTTTGAAAATAATGATTTAGTTTAAAATGGTTATCTGGAAAGTATTTGACATGACTAAGAACAATGTTTGTATTTTATTTTTCTGAAAAGTTTATTTTAGCAGCGCATCTTACTACACGTTTGGATTATACGCCTATGTACTAATTAAACTATTAGTTTAGGAATGAGGTAGGTATGATTTAGAGGAAGTGCACCCACATTGGCATGGAAGGAGAGTGTGAAACCATCTAGGGAAAAACTTTTAAGTTGACCTACACCCAGCCAGGCCCAGGATATTATGCCTGATATGACAAGCCAACAAGGCTATTATCAGATTGACAATTAGATCGCGTTCATGTCTATGTGGGCTTGGGAAAAGTAACCAAGAACCAATAAAAATTAACTTACACTGATATTTAAGTAAGTTTGTTATAAAGTTTACCTAACACTAGCAAGATTTGTCTACTAGGGTGTCGAAAACAAAACCGTTTTGGGTATATTATTTAAATATATATAATGAAATGTACTAAAACAGTAATGAAAATCTTTCTAAACAAATATAAAGCAATTTGATATGATTGGTTTTAAAAGTTAAAAAGTGTTAAATTGTAATTGAGACGGGTATAATACAACTTGTCATTTTGGCTGGCAATAGTTTACGACAGATTTTCAATTGCTCTAGTTATGAAAGTGGTTTGGATTTATGAGTCAGCCAGACTGTCCAAGAAATGTGATTCCCGCGAGCACAACAGCAGATTTTTTTTATGAAATATTGGCGTGGACTGGCTTTCGGAGGGTGGAACAGGTTCTGTCCATAGTCTGGCCCAGAAGTATGAGTCATAATACCAAAGATATTAGGTATCTATTTATAGTTTATGTGTCTTGCTATGGGCAGGGGTGGGGAAAGGAGAGGCTCTCAAATTGAAAAGGGGTATAAGAAAGTTGAATAAGAAGAAAAATATTGTTGGGAGAATTTGTCAGGGTCAATAATATTTAGTTAGATGTTTATTTATATAGAAATAGGATAATGGGTGGAAAAGGAAGGAAATATCAAGGGTACAACAAATGAGGTAGAAATTATAAGAAGTTAAAAAATACACAAGCATACAGGTGATCTTAAAACCTTACAAATTCGCCAATTAAATAGACACAAATATGATTTTGACGTAAGAGCAATTAAAACAGAATTTTAAATTAAAAAAATATTGTATATTTAGTTTTTCTTAGGTAAAATTGAGAGTTATACCTGGTCTAGGCCTGCGAATAAATATATTGTTGAATAGAGGATAATTGGGACCATCACGGCTCAGCTCTGTGCACGTGACACAAATTCTGTTTTAGAAGCTGTAGCGCCTTAAAAAAACGTGTAAACGAGGATTTTCCCGAAAAAAATCCCGTATTTACTCAAAATTTGGTCAAATTGCTCAGATATGTAGGGGCTAGGCCTATGCACACTTATATGGTTGGATAGAGAATTGAATTTCCCATCAGGGCCTCGCTCTGTGCTCTTGACACAAATTCTTTTTTTAGAAGCTGTAGCGCCTTAAATAAACGTGCTAAGAGACGCAAAAATCTTATATTAATATTGTATAAAACGCTTGCATTGTATAATTCATCTAGCAATTCTAGCGCATTCTTTAAAAATCCAAGTTAAAATTCATGTAACTATAAACTTTTCAACTTTGTAATATAGTAACATATTTAGTTCGTTACACGCCTGCGTTTTACCCCAAACTCCCCAAAATAAACGTTTATGTGGGTGTGGAATAGTTCAACCTGGTTAAAGTATCTACTGCTGTCAATTGTCATAATAATAGTATTTAAATACAGGATCGCCAACAAGATGATAGTAGGGTTTATATATATATATATATATATATATAGAGCGAGAGAGAGAGAACAAGCACCTTAATTACAGATATATTCTGTAATGTTTTAAAAATCAAGTCGGAAAATCGGTGTTTAGATTTTAAAGTAATAAGACAATAATCATTAAAAAGATTATATTTTTTATATTAATATAGAGATAGTGCTGCTCTCTAGTTACCCCGGAATGAGTTAAGGATAAGTGCTGCCATCTATCAGACAAGTGGTACCGCAATTAAATGGATACAATTCAGGATTCTGTGGGTATAATGCAAATATTCCTAGTGGATACAATTCAGACTTTTTATTTGCAATGCGTGTTTAAGAAAATTTCTGAATGGCTACCATTCAGAATGGATACAATTCAGGATTTTGTGGACATTATGAAAATGGATACAAATCAGTTATTTTATTTGTAATGCGTGTTTAAGAAAATATCTGAATGGCTACCATTCAGACTTTTTATTTGTGGTGCTTGTTTAAGAAATGTCTGAATGGGTACCATTCAGAATGGATACAATTCAGCTCCCCCAAATAAATTGAGTGTTTTTTTGTTTCAGGGATTTTGTATCACACATTTTACAGTTTTTATTCAATGCTGCTTTCTTATTTTAAAAGCTGGCCGTTAATATGTATAAACCCGCTTTATTTGCTGCATGGGCTAAGGCACCACTCTCATAATAGACTAAATTCCCTATGACGAGATGATTAGGGTTCGAATCATGGTTGGATTTAGGGAAGGTGGGTTTTCTTAAATTGTTTTAGACACTCTAAGTACAAATGTGGGTACAGTGCCTATAGTTTAACCTTCTTCATTGCTAGCACATTAGCGTGAGGCACTATTTGTTCCTAGTTAGATATCAAACACAGCTAAAAACAGCTTTAGTGAAATTATAACATGTTCTTCAATGAATATAGTAAGGTGGGTGTAAATAGTAAAAGGATGCATCTGCTTATGTATTGTGTTGAGTGTAATCAATTATACCGTTTCTTTGGCATACTAGTGTCATGCCACAGCCACATAGTAACTTATTAATTTGATATGTGTATAGTATGTAGTCAACTAATCAATACCAGAATATATAAAACAGCTGTTAAAGTGATAGGTCATTTACGCCAAAATATACAAAACAGCTGTGAAAGTGTTAGGACATTTATGAAGACAGTTTTTTGAGTTCAAATGAAATCTTGAATCAAAGAAAAAATATAAGTCGCAAAAATTTGCATGATTATCAAATCGAATCATATCCTAGTTGTATATGATAAAATTATGATGTTAAATAAACAATTATTACACATTATAAAAAATAAGCATAAGTTTTTGCCACTAGTCCTATAAATTATCACGTTATATGAAGGTCTTCTAAAGGCAGGTTTTGGTAGAAAAATTCAACTTATTCTCCAGACAGTATGATGATAAATAATAAGCATTTACTTTACTTCCCAAGAATGGTTGTAAAAATATATTAAGATAGTTAAAGATTTTAAACAAATCTATCAGACAAGTGGTACCGCAATTAAATGGATACAATTCAGGATTCTGTGGGTATAATGCAAATATTTCTAGTGGATATGATTCAGACTTTTTATTTGTAATGCGTGTTTAAGAAAATGTCTAAATGGCTACCATTCAGAATGGATACAATTCAGGATTTTGTGGAATTTTTAGTTTGGTTTGATTCAAGACATTGAATCTATTAATATAAAATTATAATCAATATTTGTGAGTATTTGCAGACTCCAATAAAGTGTAAATTTCTGAGGTATGACTTAAAAACATATTATCTTAACAGTTGCTAGTGAAATAATAACTAAAATATTAAACCTTTTATTAAACAAATTTTATTGGCTTTGGTGAAAAATAGATTTTTACAATAAAATACAAGAGTTAAATTGATAATAAAAAACCAGCAAGAAATTTTTTTGACAAAATCGTATGAAAAAATACTTGATAATGTGTTTATTTAAAAAATATTCAAGGCACTTTCTACAATCTACACTCGATTACAGTACACATCTTATGTTGAAATTAAATATTTATAACAATGCAAAGATATATCAAACAAATTTAATCAGCTGGTTTAATATTTTAAAAAATACTTAAACAACTATGCTATATTTTTTTTACTCTTAACATAATGCAAAATAAATGACATGATGTAGTTAATCAAATGTTAACTAGAGTCAACTTTGTTTTTGTTTTCATTTAATGTTATTTGTATATTATAGCTTATTGTAAAAAAATATACACAATTATCTTTCTCACAAACTATCTCTATCAATTCTTTTTAACAACATTTAAAACATGATTAACTCATATTAATATTAGCTAGTCACATTGACAAGGAATGGACAGGGTTTCGAGCTAAATCATAGATTAAAAACTCTTAAAATACTTGAGTCAAACTTCAAGTGTGGCCATAAACCAAAGAAGATTTCTAACAAGTTATTTAAAATCTTAAATTTAAACTTTCCCTTGCCAAGTGTGCACAAAAAATTAATCTTAATGAGTGTTATTTCCTGCTTAAATGACCACTACTGAAATAGTAAAAGTCTTATAAAAGTAAAATATTTTATTACAGATTATCACAATGAACTTGGAAGGAATGTGTTACTTTCAAAATAAATTAAGTTGAGTGCATTAATGAAAAAGATGATAATATAAGAACCAATTTATTAAAAATGTCCCAACTAAGCATTCAAAAAATGTAATACAATGTTAATTAATAACTTTTAAATGTGCACAGAGGCACCAGAGCTTATGGACCCAACTCAAAATAAACTTAGAGGAGTAGAGGAGACATATATACATATCAATATATTAATGTTTATGTGTATAAAAGCTTTTAAAGCCTTTTAAAGGCTTTTACAAATGTTATGTAGGCTTTAGTGCATAGTTTTTCCCACATACATACAAACATATATGCAGTGCACTTAACAACTCATCAATAATATAAAGGATGAACTTTTACAAATACAAATGTACATTTTCCTCCAAGTTTATGATAAGATTATTTAAAATCTGGGCTAGTGGTTTTGTAGATATAAGAGCGATTAGAAATTACTATTAAATAAACCCCTTATGCTAAATAAATATTTATATTGAACATATTTTTAAATATTCTTTCTTCAAAAAATATGTCCTACTTATATATAGAAAGAACAGCTGTGATACTATCTAAAAGTAAAACTATATCAAACCACTCTTTTTTTTACTTGTTTAAATAATTCAAATTCACACACAAGTTTTAAATTTATTGGACATGTCACAATATTACATCTGCCAGAAGAAACATTAAGACAGAAATATTTTCTAAAGTCATCCTTTGATTCAACTTCTCAGAAAAATTGTTGAATAATCTATTTGTAATTTTTGCAAATGAAGGAGGGGGATAAAAGGGGGTTACCAAATGGATGAATTGCAATTCCATAGCTTAATAAAACAAATGATTGGTCAATTACAATTTGTTATCATATTCAGTGTGCCCACACATTTTTAAAGATGAATATGGCGTTTTTCCCGAGTTTTTATTAATTTTAATATATATTGTCACTTTTTAAAATGATCAATAATCCAAATGACCATGTTTTAACATGGCACATAAAAGATAAATGACAATTTAAAATAAATACGAGTTTTCAAAAAACAATGATTTAACAAATCAAAAATAATTCGGTAAAAACTAAAAACACTAACTATGACATAGTTCTGAGAGGTTGATTTCCAATTCATCAATATGATAAAAGTTATATTTTTTTCAATAAGACACTCAACTTCACTTTAAGAGATTCATAATTTAATATCACCTATTATGCTAACATTAAGATAAAAAGTTATTTTTTTGTAGCGACTGTATTACTTAATTCTATAAAACATTAAGCCTATTTCAATTACAGTCTACATTTATATTTGATAGACAAACCAGATAAACATAAAACATAAAAATTGTTTAATACCTCAGGCACATTTAAACAAACTATTTCAATCTAAGATAGCCTTTTTAACTGTTTGCATTTTTAAAAACTTTTAACAACATGTACTAATAAATATCATTCAGGCCCTAAAATTATAATGAACCACAACCCTACATCTAAAATAGATTTTAAAATTAGGAGTAGCAAGGAAAAACAAATGAATATAAAAATGTATCTTATTTATAAATTTAAACAAAATAATTCTAGGCTAGTTTTAAAATTTATATAAAATTACCAAGATATATTAGATTTCTG
This sequence comes from Timema shepardi, assembly GCA_902151425.1. Taxonomy (NCBI): domain Eukaryota; kingdom Metazoa; phylum Arthropoda; class Insecta; order Phasmatodea; family Timematidae; genus Timema; species Timema shepardi. The sequence continues at coordinate 8,848 of CABFVX010003260.1, forward strand.
TGAACATAAGAAATTAGAGTTATTGACTAACAATAAAATTCACCAGAATTGGACATAGCATACACTTTAGATAATGTAAATAAACATCTTTATATTTCACTGGGTTCTGATTTGTATTTTTGCAGGGCAATTTAAGTATTGATGTTATGGTTCTACTAAAATATTTAAGATATGATGTTATACAGTATATTAAGTTCCATAAACAAAAACACCTGAATAACAATAATAAAAAGCCTTTAAAAAAGCTGCCGTTTTACGAACTATGAAGTTTATTTTGATACAAAAACTTGTTTAAATGTTTTATTTATTATGTTTTAAATTTTCAAAATATACCTAATTAAGTTTGGTAAGTATGGTCATTTTACTTTGATTTTTCAAAATTTACCTTTAAACTATTATTTACTAAGCATATCACAAATACAAACACTAGATAATCTAGCGATTTACACTTAGCTAAGACTCTGAATTCTGCGGAAATGAATAACAGTGCTAGTGAAAAATTGTTGTCTAAATAGATGTTATTAAGGTTATATAATATTTTTGGGAGCATCTAAGACAAATATTATATTAGAATGAGGTGTTTATGTTTTTACAGCAAACAAAATTCAATTTATCGATGCCACTTTTATAGAAAGTCAATAATTTTATCTTTGAAGCAGAAATGTAGATTTATAACCTTTTAATTATGTTGTCCTTATTTAAAACATATGTTAATATCAAACTAGCTAAACAAACCAATGTGAAATCGAGTATAAAACACTGTTGGTCTTATAAAACGATACAATATTTTCTTTAATGTTTAAAAATATCCATATAGGTAATTATCAAATGGGACAGTTTTTTTTAAGGCACAGAAACAAGCCTGGTTTTACTTCTAGTTCCAACTTCAAATGTTGACAGTGACTCTTTATAGTGACATTAACATAAAATAAGTATATACAATGATTTCTAATCTAAATTTATGGTACAGTAAATTTATTTATGTTTCAATGCATATTCAGGGGGTAGATATGAAGCTCAACTTTATAAATAAAACTGAGGTTAGCAATTTTATTGTCAATGGTAAAATAATAAATAAATTTGTCTTACAATTTTTAAAAAGCTCAGATATCACAATATTGCTGGAGTATAATCTGAAATATTTTGAGACCATTATCATCAAGGGGTTGACATACATTAAGATGTGCATATCTTTTAAAAATATACATTTTATTGAGGACCATGCCAAACATATGTAATCATCTACCCTATCCTTAAATATCTATCACTAAAGTAATTTTACATGTGTGAACGGTATTTATTGTAGTTATTAAAAATACTTATTCTATCAAACACAAGTTTTGTAAATGGAATAAAGTATAAGTAACATTTCATCATTAATGAAATTCTTTCTTCCCATTTGATAAAAAGTAATAAAAAATTATAGAGAGGGGAAAATCATAGTATTCTATTTATCTACTATATTTATTAATTTATCCTCGGCTGTGAAAACAAGAATGTGTTACTTTTCAAATTAGTATAAGCAACTGGAAAACAAATCGATAAGAAATTTAATACTTTTTAGGGCTGCTCCAATGCCGATCCCTGATCTGACAATTGGCGATTGTGGAACAGCATATTTGTGACCATACGTCTACAGATTTCTTAACCCTATCTTTTGAAAGCACTAAGAGAATGAATGGTATGGTAGTGAATTACTGTTGAAAAATTGATTTGCTTAGCAGACAGACTTTCCATCTGTATTTCGGCCAGGAAATGGAAGGAAAGCAAAAGAGGGTTGGTTGTGTGTGTTATTTTTTCTATTTAGCGGGCTATTTTACCATGTGGATGGGCAGACAGGTAATTGACTCTTTCTGAATCCCTCAAATAATCAATTAACAGCTATGTGACATAATTGGATGGTTGCAATGTCTAGGGAATAACACTTTCAAAAGATTGGTTTCTGATGACAAGAAGATCGAGGTTCAAATCCTGTTCAGGTATAATGAAAGTGTTTTTTTCTTTCTTAAATGGTTTTACCCTCTCCTTCCCATCAAATACGAATACACTTCCTATAGTCCCCTTTCTGCCTCTCTAACATATTAGCATAATTATTTCATATAACATGAATGTGTGATAAAACAAAAGTAACAAAAAGGTTTTTTTAGCATTTTGTTTTACTAGCTGTTTATGTTATACATAATTGTACTAATGATTTAGGGATGAGGAAGGTGGTGATAAAAGAACCATTCATCAATTGAGAACCCCTGACAGAGTACGAGGGAAAATTTTTAAGGTCAAACACTTTAAGAACAATACATGGTTAAAAGTGAAAGCCTTGTTTGAAGCCAAATCCACCATTTATATTTCATCTTTAAATCTAGCTAAATTAGGGCCTGCATAGCAAATATTGATACATTAATACGTTTAATATTGAATTCATATTTATTTAATTACTTTGAAGCTATTCTAGCAATGTGTTACTAATTTTTAGTTTTAGTTGGTCACTTAAAAGACAAGTACAAAGATTAACTAGTGTGTTTTGTATAACTGATTTTTAATAATATTTATGAATTGCTAATCAAATTGATAAATTTATGCTCGCAGTTGATATTTTTAATTTTATACATTATACCTTCTTTAAGTAGTTGCTAAAGCATATTCAAGTTTATTATTCTTAATTCTTTTAATTCCTGTAAGTATTTCAAACAATTTTAATGAATTAAAGAGAACATATTTATTATGTTTTTATTCAAAGATTGATGTGTTGTTTCCATATAGTATCGTTGTGATATTGAAAAATAAAGAGATAATAAATCCAAGATCGGCATTAGAGAGCATCTTGATTGACATCGAACTATTGACCAAAAAGTCTTGAAATGAAAAAGGTTTTTGTTAACTTTACCTATCATCTACTATCTTCAACAATGGCCAGTAACAAATAATCATAAATAAAACATATAGCGGTGTTTGAACCTAATTCCTTCACTTAACCAAGCACAGATAAGTTAACTAAAACAGCTTATATCGAGGAATGTTTCAAGTGAAAGACACTTTTTTTTAACCCCCTTGATTAATCAGATTTCAAAGATCATTATAATTAATTGAATAATATTATATGTTTTGGAGCAAATAGAGTAAATTTAAACGATAGTTTTGTATAGGTAAGAAATAATACAAGACACTTTTTCAAGAGCTGTGAACTAGCTTCGTATAGTTTAGGCATACAATGTGAGATATGTATCTTGTATGAATGAATGATAGCTTTGTAACTTATCTATGAACAGAACTGTATTATATTACAATTTTGCTCAAAAAAAGCGAGATTATTACTTATTATTATTATTATTACTATACAACATTTATAAATGGATGAGAACCAAGGATTAGGTGTTTTTTAATGAATAGATACATCATAAAACCAGCTCAAAGAAATACATTGTTGATATTTCACCAATAAACCCATCCTCGTAAACCCCATACCCTGCTCGACAAAATAAGTAGATTTATTATTTGTAAAAAGTCTAAATCAACAGAAGGGCCATCATGAGTCGTACGAGTAAACTGGGACATCCTTCTTTTAGTCAAATTATTTTTCTTTGTCTCAAGTTGATAACTTGTAAATATAATGCATACAAAAGTTAGACATAAAGTGAATGGGGATTAATTTTTTTTTAAATTAAAGGTCATGTCCTTGGTTTAAAAAGTGAATACCATTTGTCAAACCTATATTTATGAAAATTAATCCCGCATTTGTGATTAGTTTTGTTTAGTTGGCAAACCAAATCATGAACACTCTTGCTTCTGATAAATAGATCTTTAATAATATACTTTTGATTGGTGATAAAAATAAGATTTGATACAAATAAACTTGCTTAGTTTTGTATACAAAATTTTGTTGAAAAAAAGGTTGTACTTGAAACATCAATTTTATTAAATAATTACTTATCAGTACTTTATGATTTTGTAACATGTGCGTGTAAACTAGAATTTACAGTTTATAATTTATTGAGTTTTATATACATCTATAAAGCAAAATTCCAGTCATAAAGCCACAGCATTTAATAAACTTAAAGAGTCTGAAAAAGTAGGGAGCTATTTTATTTTTGACATTGCAAAGTTGCCACAGAATTCAAAGGTTTCTCTTTCATTCCGTAGATGTAAATAAAATTGGCAAAGAAAATATACGGAGAAAAGTTCCAACTAATTCCAAAAGGTTTTATACCCATGGCACAAGAAATTAAGGATCTATATATAGTTATGTGTCCATAAATTAAAAATTGTATGTTACTTACTAATTTAAATAGTTTGTATGTACTACTTGAAAGTAATTACACTTGATTATGAAAATTTTCTGAAATTCAGACGCTCATTAATTTGTGTAAATATACTACTTCCAAATATTTTAAATTTTTCATACAACTATAATAATGGTAATGACAGTAATATATTTTAAATAAAAAAATCAATACCTATGTTGATGTTTTAAAACTAGTGGAAAAACAATAATAATGACACAACTTTAATAATCGGTAATTATATTTTTATGAGTGGGCAAGATATATTAAAAATATTAGAAAGTGTGGACATAATGTGTGAACCTACAATTATGCCATTAAGTTTAGTAGAATGTTTGGTTTGATATTTTTAATAGTATATATTTTTTAATGTGCGAGATTTAATGTGTACAGTCTTTCAAATAATTATTTTTCAGAAAACTGGTTGAAAGCGATCATACTTTTTTCTTGTAAATAACATGTCTTTTAGTAAATATTAAAAAACAATTTAAACATAAATGCCTGGGAAACAATGAGATTGAAAGCTCTAAGTGGAATATGTTATGTATCTTCATTACTAAACATAAAAGTAGTATAAATTCACAGTTGGATAAAGGATTTTTTTTAATATGCGCATGTTTATATGGTATGGTTTGTACAATTTAAATTTGCTATTTTACTGAATTAAACTAAGAAAATAAGTTGTACATACTGTACAATAATGTGTTGAATCAAAAGTAGTAGTTCTGTCTCATCTTGGATTATAAAAAAATTTGATTAGTTTTGGGATAGTAATTATTTCTGATACTGCTCATATTATGCAAACACAACAAATTAACAAAACAGTTTGAATGCTATAGATTTGAAGTTGAATAGATACATTTGTATGGAATTTTCAATGTTGTATTTTTGTTTCTTAGTTTTTATTTATTTTTCCATATTTACTATGCTCTTAGTTTTTTTATAATGTATTACATTTTTAAACTCCTTAAAATAATACAAGGCACATCCAAGAATACTACTTGGTTTGAAAGTGACCTATATTTGATCTTAAACTGCAGTAAAAATTAATTCTTAAATATTTAGCTACTTAGTTTGGCTAAAGTGTACATTAGAAAACTAACTAAATAAATCCTTAGCATGGAATGAACATTTCTCCATAAAATAGAAATAATAATTGTTACAGGTAAAGTAGGATATTATGGAATTGTTAATATTCCTAAATATCTTATAAGCTAATTTATTTTATGAAAATACATCTAGTATTGTTTATTTAGCAGCTTATTATACCATATCTTAATATTATAAATGCTTCTTTGTAAATACAATAAGACCAATTTGTGGGTAGTGTGTATAGTAAAACAATTAATTAAAATGTTTACTAACATACAATCAAACCCAGACTGTATACCTTAACATTTTAAAATCAAGTATAGATAAATAAATCTAATCAAAATGTGTGATTATTTCTTTTAACATACCATCTTTATAAAGTTGTGTTCTATTGGTTTACCTTAAGGTGTTGTGTAGCAGTCTTAAATTTACTGATTACATTATATACTTTTAGAGCTACAACAAACTGAGATAAGTCTGCTATTTAATAGGGTAAATGGAGGGTACACTTTTACTGCACCATGTCAACCAAAATTAATACTTTCCCTGTAAAATGTCTCACCTTTTTAAAACATATTTTCTTATTTATTTGATTTAAAAAATCACTTAGTTATTCACGATGAGATCGTTGGCCACTCTTAAGTGTCCGTTACGAAATATTTTTATTATTACGATTCAAATATTATGTTTGGATGCCAAATTAATTTTTAGGTCAAACATTATAATATTTTGTGTCATTTACAAAACAATAAAATTAAACAAATAAACTATCACATACTAGCCATAGTATTAAATCATGATGAATAAAAGTGAAATTATAAGTAGTGCCGATGATTTTATTGGCATACTAGAGCTGTGTGAAGCGCCAGTTCGAAATGCATCAGGATCACCTGAAATATTTTAAAATCCCATTATTAAAATCTTAATAAATTGAGAAAAGCAGTACACATAAAAGTAAATACCATTATCAATCGTTGTTTTTAAAAACTAAATTAATAAAGATGGGCCTATATAATCTTCAAGGGAAAAAATTAAAAAAATTAACAAGGCCAAAGAAAATGCAACAACATTTAGTGAAAAGGAGAGCATGAAATACATTTGATAGTAGATTATTAGTCTCTTAAAAAATTCTGAATAATTATAAAAGCAATTTTGTTTAAATAACTTTAAATTGTTCCAGAGGAATTTAATACCAAGCAATAATTCTTTCCACCTGCTTGGCAAACTTCACAGAGAACCCCTTCGAATATAAGGTTCTAGGTATGAGACAGACAGTATATTTGTACAACGTCACGCCAAAAGAACTCTTACTTATAACACACATATATATGTCTTCTATATTGATAATAATGTTATTTTGACTTAAATAGATAGAAGAATGGATCTCCGATTTAAAAAATTATTATATTATTAATGTATACATTTCTTAATCATATGAAAAGAAAGATAAACAATTTTTGAGCTTTTGTAGATTCAAGACTCACCCATTTTGAATGTCACAGCAGGGGAAGACATTCGTCCATCACCACCATTTGAAAATGCTAAAAGTCGCATATTATAGGTTTTTCCAAAAGAAAGATTATTGATGTATGCCTCAAGTTTTGAGCCCACATACACAATTGTATCATTTGCTGTGCTCATATCCTGATCATATGCCCACACTCTAACCTAAGATAAAATAAATCATTTATATGTCAATAATACAAAATTTGGATGGCAGAGAAAATAAAATGTTCACTATTTATCATGTTGTTGTTTAAAGGAAAAGATAAAAGGCATTCCATTTAACTTAACCAATGTCGGAATTGTTTCAACATACAAGCTTTTACACTAAATGTACAGATTATTAGTTGGATGCCACTTTGAACCATAACATAACACTTACAGGTTAGATAAAATACCATTTTACTCTAAATGTACAGCTTATTGTTTGGATTCCAATTTGAATGGCAGTGTGAAACTTAAAAGTTTAGTAGAGTAAATAAAAAACATTAAGTGTACCCATGTGGAATTTAAAATATTTAGCAGCTAGTTCTTTGGAGATATTTTAACCTGAATATGAGATTTGCAAATTAAGTAACACTAAAGGATCAAAAGAATGTACTTTTTATTTTGTTTACAGCCTACTTGCTATCTCTGCAATTTTCTTATGTAAAACATCTCCAGTATGTAATGTAAAGCCCTTTCTGTTTTACAAAATTATTCTGATAATTTCAATAACCAAATTTGAGCCTAATCAAGTCTTGACACAAGTCTAAGACATAGTAACTCTATTATTAAAGTATATGTTCTGAAAGCATAACATGCCTTATTGGAAATGGTTAGTGGTAGAATAACAAAATGGAGAAAATTTAATAAAAAAAATTTCAAAGCCCATGTAAGAATTGATGATGGTGTGCCTCAGTACAAAAATGGGCCCAGAATCGGATCAAAACATTTGTTTGTATACTCCATTCACGGTAGGAATTACTCTCTGAAAGGTCTTTTTTCCTACCAATATCCTACTATATAATAGATTTCTGGTAGGGAAAAAGGCCTTTAAGAAAACAATTCCTACGGTGAACAAACTTTATATTAAATTATAAGAAATATTCTGCAATCACCTTGTAACCAATTAATGGTTCCTCTTCCAAACTAGGAGCAACATATCGCCAGACCACTCTCACTGTTGAAGGATCCACAGGAAAGACATGAACAGATGATGGAGGCTTCTGGGGTGCTTTTCTGAATGTTCGTTCTAGAGAAAAAACATAGTAGTGAATACAATATTTCCTTTTTCTGTGTGTAAATAATTGCATCTTTTTGCATGATGAGATGTCAAAATTTTGAGAACAGTGTAATCACCAACTTTTACTTAACACCTTAAAATGGCTATTATAACATTATTCAAAGATTATATCATTTTTTTAAATCAATAATACAAGCACGAAATAATAAAAAACTAATTAATTTCACAAATTCCCTGATTAACCTTTCAAACACAAACTAAGAACATTTTTGTTGATTTAACTGTGAAGTGACACTCAAATTCCAATAACAAAAAGAGTCAAATTCAAAGGCAAATATATTCCAATAAAGAATAAAAAGAAAGACAATGTTCAAGCAAATTAAATTATATTTTTAACCTATCTTTGGTTTTTTTATAAGACAAATTTTAGAAGTAATTTTTCTATTTCTTCAGACATGCCTCTTTAATAAGAGTTGATATGTTAAAATTCTTAAACAAAAATTGACGTTATTGACTTTTTATACCAAAACCACTTTTCAGCAAACAAAATTAAATTATTATATATTCCATTCACGGTAGGAATTACTCTCTGAAAGGTCTTTTTACCTACCAATATCCTACTATATAGTAGATTTATGGTAGGGAAAAAAGGCCTTTCATAAGTCAATTCCTACGGTGAATGGAATATATATACCACAGATCAAGGTATATTAAATATTATGTCTTATTGAAGTATGATAGGCCTATGAGTGAATATTTGAAATTGAAATAAGAAAATTTTATGCTATGAAAAAATGGGTTATTCACAATATTAATATATGTAAAAAAAAATGTAGCCATGCAGTTGAAATCTTTCTTGTGAAAAGGAAATGGCAAAGAAAATTGCTAAAATTGTAGCTGTGAGTAAACAAAGTTCAAGAAAATCATGCCACAAGATCTATGACCTGTTGAGGGACAGTGAATATAGTAATTTATTCAAGGTATTTAACTTACACTTTCTGAACTGACTAATTTTACAAACGCACACGAGAATTTCAGAAAGCAGGACCAAAGGGGCCTAACAATTTCGCCAGGAAGGGTATTTTCACATACCTTCAAGGGTTATTTTACATACCACAATCGAAATGGATAGATGGCTTTACTTCCCCTTAAAAGGAAGTTGTAATATGAATTTTTATTGCTCAAGAAAAATCCGTTGACCCCGTCTGGGTTTGAAACCCCGAACATTGGATCCTGAGGAGAGAAATTTACTCAAAGACCACAGAGGTCAACGTGAATAGTTGGAAGACAGGCCACATACATAAGTGATGTATTGAATATGATATTAAATTCATTTGCAACTTTTTCTTGTTAGCAAAAATTTCTGAAAATATTTTGGAAACAGTAACAATCAACTTGAAATTATTTGGTGAAATGGATTTGAACATCGTTTTTGATTTATAAACAGATTTACAACCTTGATTGATGCATCCACAGAAATGGTACCAGTATGTATTGTTTATAAAAAAAATCTGCAATAAAAATAGTTTTTCTCAAACGTAGGTATTATGATTTAAAATGCTTTAAGCAAGTTATTCAGACTAGTTTTATCAACATATCAAAGGATTATAGGTAATCATGATCAAAATCACAGTTTGAGAGTAGTTTGGTTCAAATTCTTTGGATACATACCTAAATTGTCTTTAATTGTCTAAAAAGTCTTTAATGTATATTTTGATTCCAAATTTATTTTGCCTTGAGTATGAGAGAAAGGTACTCACTTGAATGATAAAGCAATGTTGAAGTTATTCTACTTCAGCAGGCATATCAAAATAGTTTCAGAATTCTCTACAGTTCAAGGTAAAATAAGGTATTTTTGATTGTTTACAAATTATTTTTAAAAGAAAATTAAGTAGGAAAATTTGGAAATTTAATCGAATATAAGAACTAATTTTTATAGAAGTTTCCCGAAAAACTATTATCTGTATCTGCACAGTCTTTCATGTTGGCAAACGTTAAATTGGGGAAGAGGAATTATATCCATTTGGAATGATAACCATTCCGATATTTCTCAAACAAGAAACCTTAATGGAAAAAACGGAATTGTATCCTCTGGAATTCTACCCCCCAAAATATGAAGTGTATCCATTTGGAATGGTAACCATTCAGTTATTTCTCAAACAAGTGAACTTAATGAAAAACTAGAATTTAATCCACAATTTATATGCTAATTGGATAAAAATTTGATCGTATTATTAGTGAGGCAAATTATTAACAAAGGGCAGCAAGAACACTAAACCAAAAGATATTAGAAAAGTGTGGACTGGTGGGAGTGTAAAGATGAGTAAAAGCATAAAAAACACTTTGATACATTTATTCGAGATTATGAAATATTGCAAGAGTATATGGTATTTTTTTAGCTCAACTGAATTTATATGTTTCTGTTTTAAGAAATTAGAAAAAATCTCATTGATTTATTAAAGTGATGCAAAAGTTTGAATTTTTGCGTTGTGAGCATGTTTTTTTTCTATGAAAACATGAGATTTTAGTACAAATAAAGGTACACATTTTTTTCAAATTAAAAAACAACAATGAACTATCGTATTTTAATATCAAAGTTTGTATAAATTAGTTCAGCAATGTGCTGCCAAGAACTCTACTATCACTTACGTAGCCTGTGTACCCCTACCACAAAACCCAACTCTCAAATGTCAACTGTTTCTCTTTTAGCCAATTTATGTCAGGTACTAGGACCAGCCTAACACCTCCTTTTGCCCCAACCCTCCCTCAGGCGAGCTTGGGTCACTAACCTGATAATGATCATAATTACCATCGCATATTAGTAGTTTCATAGACATCATTTCTCCACGATAGTTTTGAGCATGCCCTTACAAATCCATTGAAGAGTAAATATATTTAGATTTGGTTGTGTCACTAAGTAAATAAACTTTACTAGGCTCTAACAAAAAAGTATTATAATAGTGGATTTTTGTATAGACTTTTATTTTTACTGAAATTCAAATGTTTATTTAATGAAATCCATTCTTTTATTTACCAAAACTCGGGCTCTCTAGGTATATTTGATAAAATAAAAAACAATATAATTAACAATCCCAGGGTCCCTAATTCTAGTAAAGTGTACTGTTTTAATAATAAGTTAATATATAGCTGTGGCAACTTTTATTTGGTTACATTTTGATACATTTTTAAGATACATATTTATTAATATTGGAGATAAGGTTTCAGAATAATCAAACACTGCTTGAATAATATATAGTTTAGATGTATTAAATGTTATAGACCAGCATCAGAAGAGTCCTAAGTAACACTAAACCACATAAAAAGTGCAAATATACATTTGTGGCCGCCGACCAACAAATAATAACAAATAATATTCTTCGGATAAACCTTTTTGGTTTTAAACATAAGAAATTATTGTAAGCAAGAGAATGGGGGGTGGGGGGTGGAAGAAAAAATTAATTAAATTGGTAAGCTTGAGGCTTTACATTAGTTGTGTTCGGGTTGTCTGTTACAAACAGTTCTATCTCTACTTTTGTGCTTTTTCGCATTCAAATCGCCAGAGAGGGTTCACTCTACTCCCCGGCTGTTATCCTCATGGGAACAGAAGCTCCCATGGCAGAAAAGAGCTGCTCTATTTGCTCCCTCCACCTCTCAAATTGGAATGAATGGAGTGGCTTTGTAATAGGAGAAGAAGATTATAAAACGTGGGATTTTAAATTTATCTTAACATATAACCATTATTTGTATACCAAAATATATTCATTTTGTGACGCAGGCTGAATTTATCAAACATTTTAACCAAAGAAGTTACACAACCGCAGATTTTTAATGGTAAATAAGAATAGATAATTAAAACAAAGTATGTAAGACTTAACCACAAATATAATTTATAAGCAAGCATCTGTGGGGAGAAGTTCTAGGTAAGTTGAGCACATGCGTGGATATCATGCAACTCTAACCATAGCCATGGGTCATCATCAGAGCCCTGCGTTTGTGGAGTTCGCGATAATTCGCGAATGTTAGATATGGCATTTTTTCTTTCAGATGTTCATATTTCAGGTTACCCTGATTGCAAATATATGCTCAGAATTGTCGCGATAATTCGAGAAATCGGCGTTTTAGCCGCGATTTTCGGCATTCGCGCTAATATTTTGGGATATTGAAAAATAAATATTTTAAGTTTGAAAAGTACATTTTTAATTTTCGGAGGTCCCTTTTTTTCGTTCATGCTTGTACCACTCCCTTCTTGTCCAACACGCTGGCGTCGCATGGCAGGGTTGTTTTCGTTCTTGGGAAAAACCAAGGTCAGGACCGCTAGCTAGCTGTTGCCATTGGAACGCTGCTATTGCTTCTCTACGTTAGCTATGAAGCGAGTCTTAGCAACATTCCAAGCACGCGGTCAGCACATGGCTTGTTGGGTAGGATCGCTAGCCATCAGTTGCCTGCATAACGGTGAATACTAACGTGTGCGCAAGCTGTGGAGCGAGTCTTCTAAATAAATACCCAGCACGCCCTGCAAGCCAGTGCCATTTGATTTATTCGCGCGTCTCTGTGGTGTCGAATGTCGAGAAGAGTTTGAAGAAGATTTTGGTAGAGAAGTGTTGTCGTGTTGAGTGTTATGGGTCGGAGAGGGAAGGAGGTCATTGCGGCGTCAAGAGCCTTAGAATATAAGAAGGATGGGTTTTATGTGCACGATCGCGATGTAATTATGTGTAGACTGTGCAACGTTAGGGTTGAGTGGTCACGGAAAGATTCATGCAAAAAACACGTGGCGTCAAAAATCATGTTTTGCTTAAATGCAAACCGTCGACATCTACACTGCAAACATCTATTGTGAGTTCGTTGGGAAACCAGTAGGAGGCCAAAGAGCAGAAAAATGAATACATAATGGACACTACTGCGATGCTGTTGAAGGTAAGCATTTTACTGAAGTTTCAAGCTTTATTAGGCCTACATTGTTTACTAGGGCTACTGATACTGTGATAGGCCCTAGACTTTTGGTTTGTAAAATAGGCTAAATATGTCCTAGTGTGAAAGAGCTTCTGCATTTCTGGTTATTACTAGGCCTAACAAGGTAGGGTGGTAGGGCCTAGGCCTAGGCCTACCAGGCGCATGGGGGCGCCCTATTAAAAGTGATCTGACTGATCTCATTGGCTGCTAGTCCGGTTACCATAGCAACCTGGTTGTTAGTCGACAGCTAAATATTTAGTCGGATTTTGAGTGTAAATTTGTAGACCCTAGCTGAGATTTCAAGCATAGTAAGAACAATAGGGTAAAAACATAGTANCAGTAGGCCTAGGTTTGCTATCACGCGTGTCGAGATTTCATATTATGGGCTGACTATGCCATAGGCCCCTACCCTTAGTGTAAACTTGTAATAATAAAGTAGTCTTGAGGTATGAAAATTGAAAGATAAATAAATAGTAGGCCCCTAATGATACACTTGTTTTTGTTGAGTCAACAATTTATCTATTTAAGTGTCAATCATACATTCTGCACAAAGTAAGGCCACTGAAGACTTATTGCAATAATGTAGATCCTACAAATGATGCATTGTAGCCTAGAGACCCTACCTGTTAAAAATAAAAGAGTAAATTACAATGTGACTGAAAAGTTTCATTTTCTGTCTACAGGCAAACATCTCCATTGAAAAAATGGACCATCCCGCCATCAAATCATGGATGGGAAAATAGGTCCGCAGTTCCGGCGACCTACCCAGCGCTAACCAACTACGGCGCGAGTATGTACCGAGGTGTGGGGAAGCCGTGAAAGCAGAGATTAAGGCCCATCTGGAGGGAAAGCCAGTTGTTATCTTTTGCGACGAGACCACCGACCGGAACGGGAACTGTGTCTTTGCCGTACTCCTGGGGACTTTAGAAGGAGGAGTCACGCAGCAACTGTACTTGGGGTCCTGCAGCTACCTGGATGCTGCCAACTCGACCAATTGTGTTAGGGCAATCCTTGACGCAGTGCGTGAACTGGACATCAGTTATTCCAGTGTGTTTGGTATTTGCACAGACATTGCCTTACATGATTTTGTGCGCCAGTACTCTCCAGACGGTTTTTGGGGACCAGTTCATGCCCTTCACCTGCTAGTGCCATAAACTAAATTTAATAGGCGAAATTTGGCAGGCCAACCTACGGGACTTGAATAATGTTGTTGCCAAGCTTAAAGGCATATTCCGAAATGCCCGTAAATTGAAGAGGCATTATAAGTTGCACCTGGAAGAAAACTTTCCCCTATTGCCCCCAAACCTCTACCCGATTCCCGTCCTTACCTGTTGGTCCAGCTGGTTTAACAGTGTGGAATACATCAGCTCGTATTCAACAGCTATACACAGCTTCCTGGAAGAGAAGGACAGTCTATCTCCACAAGGACAAAGCCTTCTTGAACTGTTAACACCCGACTTCTTAAACTCCGTTGAAGTACAGGCAGTATTTGTATGTGAGAACTGTGTGGTGATCACAAACCCCATTGTTGAACTACAGAGTAAGTCAGCTCCAAAGGCTCACCTGCTATTTGCAAGGCTGGAAGCTGTGCTTACAAAATGTGACTTGGTCAGCAAAGGCCACTTTGGAGGAAAAGTGAACTTATTGTTGGGTGCGCTCCCGTTCAAGAAGAAGGAAGATCTAGTGATTAT
>CABFVX010003260.1:24067-37319 GCA_902151425.1 Timema shepardi
ATATTTTTCTAGGTATAGTTTAGTAGTAACAGACCGCAGAACCACAATGAAAGTGGATAACATTGTTACCAGCTGCATGTTGCAGTTTGGTGATGTTGAGTAGTTATTTTGTATTTTTCTAGCCTAAATTGAGATTTAAAAATATAGTCACAATTTTTGTGAAGTAACAAGATGATTTTTGTGTAATATTTTGTCTTTGTGACTTGTACATACTTTTCCCGGACCAGCTGCCGCTAAATCTTACTTTTTTAATAAGTTGACAGCACATTTTTTTGCCGAATAGTGTTTTTTTTACCGTTTTGTCCAAACAAAATGTAATTTTTTGTTTTCACTTTAATATGTTTAGTTTACCTGTTTCAAACATTGTCCTGAAAGTCTAGTTTTAACCCAACAAAGTCACCTTAATCACGAAAGTTTGGTAAAAACAATTTTTTAACGCTTTTGTCTTAATTCGATAATTTCGTCGCAAAATTAGGATTTTTGTAATTCACCGCTTATTCACCGCTTTTGGGAAACTTAAAAACAAAATTGGGCTTTTTTATTCACCATAAAAGCAGGGCTCTGGTCATCATTTAACGTTTGCCATCCCTAAAAAAAATTAATGAGGTACAAACGTGTTTGCATCAACTCAACATGTTGCCTCAAGTAGAACAGGTTGTTCAATCAGTACCAAACCCAAGTAAAAATTCTTCGTGAAGGAGTGGAACTACTCTAAAGAGGCAAAGTGAACAAAGATAGTATGAGGAGTGTTTTTTAAGTAAATACTGTTTTGAATTTAAAAACACACAAGTGTACTTTTTTTTATCAATTTTATTTTTACATGAAAGCTTGTACTTAAATCTACTTTTCAACATAATTTCCACTTGTCGTATCGTACAACCAGCTTTTGAATTCCATCCTCATAGAAATCTGCCGCCTGATTTGATAACCTCTGCAACATGGCCGTTTTGAAGTCAACATCATTGTTGTGGCGCTGACCACCAAGATTCTTTTTAAACTGCAGGAACAAGTGGTAGTCACACTAGGCGCTAGATCGGGACTGTACGGAGGGTGATCAAGTTGTTTCCAGCCAAATAATGCGATGAGAGCTTGGGTACGATTAGCCACATGTGGACGGGCATTGTCATGAAGCAAAACAATCCCCTTACTCAGCATGCCACACCTTTTGTTTTTGATTGCACGGCGCAGTTTAGTTAAGGTCTCACAGTAGGTCTCAGAATTTAGTGTGTCACCATGAGGAAAAATTCCACAAGCAACACCCCCTTCATATCCCAAAACACAATACACACGATTTTACTGACAGAAATTTTTTGCTTGAACTTCACTTTCTTGGGTAATGTTTAATGCTGGTCCATGGATTGTTGTTTCGATCCCGGCGTAACATGAGCCACCCATGTTTCGTCGCATGTGACAATTTGGCTTAAAAAATCATCACCAAAATCACTGTATTGCTCAAGGAAAGTCAACACACTGGCTAAACATTTAGTTTTGTGCACCTCAGTTAACATTTTCGGTACCCAGCGTGAGCACAACTTATGATAATTTAAGTGTTCTGTCACAATTCCATAAAGAACACTTCTTGAAACTTGATGAAACTCATTAGATAAAGATGAAATAGTAGAGCGTCTGCTCGTTTAAACTTTTCCATCAACTTTCTGCACCAAGTCTTCCCTAATGACAGAAGGTCGCCGACTTCGTTCCTCATCATGCACATTTGTGCGACCATCTTTAAATGGTCTAACACATTTTCTTATCATTCATTCACTCATAATGTTTTCTCCATACACTTCACTGATCTGCCGATGAATTTAAGCCACTTGCACATCTTTTACATGAAGAAAATGAATAACATAGTGTATTTCACGGTCGGCGGGATTTTCAATTGACTGAGTCATTTTAAATATTCACAAATAGGCGTAAGCATGGTCGAATAGTTGCGTCATGGCGTCTGTGGCTAGCCAAAAGATGTAGGTACTCAACACGCATGCGCGGAACGGATTTCAAAACAGTACTTAATTAAAAAAAACACGCATCGTATATCCCTATAAAATTTCCTAGTGTCTTGTGTGTGTGTGTGTGTGTATATTTCCCCACCCTCAAAAAGATCCTTAGTGACCTAATAAGCTTTTCAAGTCTCATAAATAGCTATATTGCTCTTAAATGAAATTTATATCTTGTCACAATATATTAAAAAAAAAAGAGTATGTCATTTTCTTGGGAGAGCAATAGTTTTTTTTAAAAGTGAAATTATTAGAGTGAGCATCTAAAATAATATGGCAGATGAAGACACGTAAATAAAATTATTTAAATTATTATAACTAAAATTATCCCTTCATTTGATTTAGTAGTTATACTTTAAGCTTTGCAAGCAGTTTTTGAATACCAACATACTCCTGACTCAGTGTTAAGACACCCCCTGATACAGTCCATATCACATTTTAACGTCAAGTCAGCAACGGTCAGTCAACAGTTCATCTTGGCAGTATTAAGTGACGGTGGTTGTGAGTGTTGAGTGCTTCCCGTGTATTAATGGTGTTTGCTGAGTTTTGTTAAACATAAGACAGAAAATTTGAAATGATTAAAAAATCCAAAAATTCGAAATGATCTAGTTTGCTATCATACTGACTATATATAGCCGCGTATTTAAAATATTGCACTGGTGTTTCAGCAGGGTTAGGATGAACCAATAATAGCATTCCAAATGAATACCAATTCCAATTTTTGGGGATACAATTTCGAATTTTAAAAGGTCACTTGTTTGAGAGCTACTAGAATGATTACCAAATCAAATTGATACAATTCTGATTTTTCACTAAGGTCACATGTTTGAGAACTATCTGAATGGTTACCATTTCAAGTGGTTATAATTCTGATTTTTGGGGGAATAATTCCAGTGAATACAGTTATAATTTTCCATTAAGGATACCTGATTGTGAAATACTTGAATGGTTACTATACCAAGTGGCTACAATTTAGTCATCTTGTTAAATTGAATGTACTGTAAAATATAAAGTCAAAAGAAAAAAATAACGCTATAGGATTTATAATCACAATATAGAGACTTAAAATATGCTTTTACTATAATCGTTGCTATATATGCTTATATATTAAACAAATATAATATAAGTTTTATTTGTTTATGTATTGAATATGATGATAAATTAAATTAGCTTTTGCCGTTTATGTGAAAATTTATTTTAATTGTACTTACCTAAGAAACGTTCACTTTCAGGACCTTCTCCTGCAGAGTTATAAGCCATTGCTTTAACATAATAATATGTATCAGGTTGAAGTCCAACTACTAGTGCCCAAGGTTGTGTACTGCGACTCAAATAATAAACAGCAGTTTCTTCGGCATTGTCCTTCTTCCAATATTTAAGCTATAAAATATTTGATTAAATGTGTGAAATCAAAATAGCAATTCAGCATTAATGACATAAAAATGGTGTATTTTTTTGTACCAGTAAATACAAATAGAATATATACACCAGAGTGAAGAAAGGTACAAATAATTAATTTCAAAAAACACGCGGGTGAAAAAAGATACTTTTTTGTTTCTAAAAAGAACCAAATGTCATATTGGTTAGATTTAAAATACTATTAAATCAACTAAAATAGCATTTTTTTATGAGAAAAAGCTACACTCTCATTAGAAAAGGCCTACTCTAAAAGAAAAGAAAAAAGTTTACATTTCTTAACCTATTAGAAATGAAAAATTTCATAAAAATAATACAATACAGATAAATTTTATTATTAAATTATAATAATTTTTTTTATCTTAAAGCAGTTGTGATAACAGTGTATAATAGATTATTTATATTTATTCGTAAAATAGAAAATGGGTAAGGAATTGAATGGTTGTGCTTAAATAATACCAAAGTGACTTTTTTTTTGTTCCTAATAGTTGACCCTCGCCCTTGCCATGGGAAGTGGAAACAGACAGTAGGAGAATGCCTGGAAAGGTGATGTACACCTAGAACTTCAAGAGAACCGGGACCAGTATGGTAGCTATGAACTGGAACACTAAAAAATGCAGGCCATTGAAGCTCTAATGTAGCTATGTCAGGCCCGGCAAGCCAATAGTGGATTGAATTTGCTCGAAGAAGAACAAAAAGCCTCCAACAAGGACAAATTAGAGAAAAAAGAAATGGCAAGGATGGAGAATTGGTACCCTGAATATAGTGAGCCTGAACAGAGTAGATGGAAAGTAGTGGACACAAATAGAAAATGGGAAATACATATATTTGTACTAGGTGAGGCCAAATAGAAAGGGTCAGGTAACAAAGACATTAATAAAGAATACATTATATACTGGTCTGGTAGACAAATAGCAAAAAGAAACGAAGTAACCTTTGGAGTGAGACGCAAAGGTGAAAAGTGCATAAGTGCACAATGTTACCGATAGAATATTGAAATTAAAGATCATGATGAGAGAAAGAGTGATTGAAGTACTAAAAATGTATACACCACAAACGGGATGTCCAAATGAAGATAAATAAAAATTCTTAAATAAATTAGAACAATTTGCAGATACACAGAACAGTGTAATAATTGGGAATTTTCATGTATAGATGGGAATAGATTGACAAGGATCTGAAACTGTCCTTGGGGAAACACGGAGAAGGAAATAGGAACAAGGAAAGAGAAAACCTCATGGACACATGCATCAGAAAATAGCTGGGCGATGGTGGTAGGTGGCACTGGAAAAGAAGAAGTCATTTGAACATGAGATACCATTCGAATTTGAATTGAGAGAGCAAAATTGTCTATGTAAATACCTTCAAGGAGATCAGTCAACAACTAGCCTTGAAGGAAAGATAAATTTAACTACAGTTTACTGAAAATGTAAAGGAGAAGATACCAAAACATGAAGTTGGAGGTTTGGAGGAAGAAAGAGAATTTTTAAAGATTTGTTATTAAGTGCAGCAGAAGAGGTGTGTGGTATAACAAGCAACAATAAAATATAGGGGATAGGGTGGAAAAGCCTGTAGGAATAAAATACAAAGCCTGAATAGTGTGCGTCCAAAAGAGAGCAGATGTAGTGAAAGAGACTGGCTTAAGAATCAAATAAAATTATTAGAGAAGAGAAAAGTAGAACATGGAAGGGTTTCAACACCAAACTGGAGGAGAATATAGATAAAGAATAAAGAATTATATATGGTATGGTAAAAAATAAACAAAAATCATATATGAAATTAAGCAAAATGTTACAAGAAAATGGAAAGGTGGTGGGGAAATCCTCAAAGTGTGGAAGAAGTACTATGAAGGTTAACTAAATACCATAGATGACACAAGCAACCAGGAGAAATCCAGTGAAGAAAGGCAAGAAACGGAGGACTTACAGTAGCCCCATGACTTCTTTGGTGCTGACTGACAGCTCACAGCTGACTTCTGACAGTCAACAATTAGGTATATACCTAAATTTTGACCGTCAGAAGTGACAGCTGCTAAACACATGTTTTTACAGATCATTTGGTCCGGCGTAGGTATAACATAATTTGGTCTGGTAACGTTTCAAAGATGTCAGTCAGCACCAAAGAGGCCATGGGGCTACTGTAGCAATGGTAGAAATGGAAAGAAAAAAAAGTAAAAGGTGGTTGATGAGCTTGTGGTAGAAATGATCAATACAGATGGACAAGTGGGAATGCAATGGCTATCCAGGATAATGAGGATTATATGGAAGCACAGCAAGATAACTGAAGAATGGACAGAAGTCATTATAGTCCTAATATATAAGGAGGAGGACAAGAATCTATGTGGGAACTACAAAGGAATTACACTATTATGCTCTTGTTTTAAGTTTTATGAGAGAATACTGGACACCATGACTAGGAAAAGGATTAAAAAGAAAATTAGAGAAAAACAGCATGGGTTCTGAGGTGGAAGATCAAAAACAAATCTCATACTCACACTGAGAAAAATAAAAGAAAAAAAGATGGGAATTTGGACAATATATGAGGATTGTAATTCTGTACATTTGCATGGTATATTACAATGCTCCTAGGAACTGTGTTTGAAATAGTTTAAAGCATATTGGGGTAGAGAAATGTCTGATAGACAAAGTAGAGGGTATATACGTATATTGTAGAAACTGTTATGATAAGAGTAAAAAAATAAATAAAGAATGGTTTACCACAAAGAGAGAAGTGACCCAGGGTAGTGTGCCCTGTCACCAGTATTATTCGACCTAGTAGAGGACCACATTATATCTAGATTACATTTACATTACATGTTCTGGGACAAGGATGTGGAAGCGATACAAGGAAACTAGAGACACAGAATAAAGTAATGAATTACTTTGTATTGAAGATCAATAAAGATAAGAATGATGTAATGAGTCTGACACCCAAAGGACATAAAAAGAATATAAATCTAAAAATAGGAAATCCAGAAAGATAAACATTCATATATTTAAAAAGTGAAATCAATTAGGAAGGAAAAATTGGTCATAAGATTAAAATAATAGCCATGAAATAAAAAATAGAATACAACGGGCTTAGGCAAATTCTACAAGACCGTAAGGGGGTAAGAAAGTACCTAAGAATGATAAGATACTATATTTAAGACATACTTCATCTCAATATTACTGTCTGGAGCAGAAACTTGGACAATGTTGGCAAAAGCTGTAAGCGGAGTGCAGGAATAAAGAGACAGAATTTTTAAGGAGCAAGAATAAACCGGATTAGAAATGAAGGGATAAGAGAACGCAGGTTGAAATGGTTTGGCCATGTAATAAGGATGGAAATGATAAAAATTTCTAGGAATGCATTTGGACTGGAAGAAAAATTCAAGGGAGAGCATGACCACAATGAATGGAAAAAGTGAAAATGATGTATCAGGAAGAGGAGGGGACTGAAAGGAAATATGACGACAGGAGGACTGAAGAGACCAGATGACATGACCCAAGATTTTTGTTATCAAATAACCTGACCAAATGTCGAAAACAGCTCATGATGATGATGATGATGATGATGATGAATATAAACAAATTTTTATAAAAAATGTATTTAACATCATTTATTAAATAGTTGATTTTAGTTTTAAAATCATGTTCTTTTAATTGTAATAATATTAATGTGATGATTTAAATAAATTTTTATTGATTTAAAATTTAATTCATGTATTTATACTACTGTTAAGTAACCATCTTAATGTTTTTTAAAACTTGAAATTTGAACAGATTTGAAAAACACCCAAGGGGGCTAACTTATGGAATACAGTAAAATGATCTTACCCTATGTCCAATAAGTCTTCCATGAATTTTCTCACGAGTTTGTTCTATGGGTAGCCAACTGACATTTAAAGCTGTTGAATTGAATGAGCGTGCAGAAACTTGAGTTGGTGCAACTTGCGGCATATCTTCAGCACTGTAGATAGTGAATATCTCTGATTCTGGTCCATAACCAATATCATTCACTGCCTATGATAAAATAATTAAATGGCATTAAGGGAAAATTATTTTATCTTAACCTCAACAGTAGGTCTTTGTTTACCCTGAAAGACAACAAACTAGAGTAGCTGTTTGTTGCTATAGTAGTATAGCGTATCACCTTTGTTAATAAGCTTAATAATTGATGTCAGGTAACATCTTGTTTGTTTATGTAAAATCTAGTTCAAAAGGTATTGATGATATTGGCTAATGGTTAAATAGTGATAATAATTGTGATTTAATGTTTATATTGGAGAATGTCAGCTGTTAAATGTGATGTTAAACGACAAAGTGTATGTGTATGTGTATGTGCATGTGTATGTGCATGTGCATGTGTATGTGTGTGTGTGTGTGTGTGTGTGTGTGAGAGAGAGAGAGAGAGGATATAAAATTATAATCTTCTCAACACTAGCACAAACAGGTCTCTCTATGGTGAATGGATAGAAAGCTTGGGTGACACAGGTTTGATACAACTTGTGTGGAATATTATTGATTGTATTTACTAAAAATTTGTTTATGAAAACACCTTGCTCAAATAAGCCCTTTGTTTGTTTCTGTGCTTGCCCCCNAAAAAAAAAATTAATTCCAGCTAAACATAACAACTATACAAAAAAAAATATGTTACCTGAACTTTTACATCATACTGAGTGAAAAACCACTCTTGTTGAATGCGAACTACAAATTTGTTTACATTCCCATATTCCTTTAGAGCAAGAGTTTGGAATTCTGTATCTTTTTCTGTTCGCCTCCAAAATATTTTGTAGTAGATTCCAGGAGCATTCTGATCTTGCGGTTTGAGTGGCTATAGCAAAAATGTAAGAAATATTTAAATGACTATATATAACAGTAAATTCTCTTCAACCAACAGTCATTAATGGAATATGATACACTTCACAAGACCTAACCTGAATGGTATAATCACAATTTAGACTTATGTTAAAGGAAGGAGCTCAAGTAGCGGCAACATACTAGTATAAAAAGAATAAGTTATGATCATGGTTGTGCTAATGTTTATATACAGTATGCATTTTTAATACAGGTCATGATATTGTGGCTTCCCAACACTACAAAACTAAACTATTTCTATTTCTTCACTGTGATAATAAATGAATTAGTACTTGATGGCTTGGAAATGTATAATAAGACAGTGTAGAAACACTGTACAATAATGTAAAAGAATTGATAGTGAAGGAAACCAACATATTTCAAATCATTCTAGAACCATGTAGTTTAATAGCCTATTATTCTTTGTGTTTTTTCAATGTCTCTCTTCTAATGATAAAGGAACATCTCCGAAATCTCAAAACAATGTGTGAAGTGTAATATAGTGCCATAGTTTAGGAAGAGAAGAAGTGAAGAGGAAAGTTTTTTTTCTATCTAGGCCTAACTTAACTATCCTTCCAGGTTGGCTTCCTTCACTATCAATTACACTACAATACTGTAAAGGGTTTCTACCCGCCTTGGTGGCATAATTAGCTAATGCGCTAGTTGTGTTGTGCTAGACTGCCGAGGACAGGGAGATTGAGGTTTGAATCTCGGTCGGGTGAACTGGAGGGTTTTTTCCTAAACGGGTTTCTACTCTACCTCCACGCAAATGTGGGTTCACTTCATCTAAATTCGACCTTTCTAATTCCTAACCCACTAGCGTAATTAGTACTTAAGCATATAACCCGAATGGGTAGTAAGATGTGTTGCTAAATAATAATAATAATAATAAAAATAACAATAAAAGCAATGTGTCTACACTGTATTTTTATAAATGTTTAATTTGTGAAAGAACCTGATTCCACAATGGATAAAAATTAAATATTTTAATGTAGCGCTATAAGGGCCGGTCTTATGACTACCAGATAAATATTGTTATTGGGAGGTTAAAGTTATCTGCCAGATAAAAGTTATCAGCCACTTTAATGTTTTACGCATCTTATGAACTGAATTTATCTGCCAGATAGCTATCTGTACCATACATATATTTTTATTCAGAACACACAAGGTTGGTACGGTTTTTACTAGTGCGCGCATCCGTATAAAACCTGCTGATAGTGCTACAACCTAGCGAGTGGTAAGAATGTTCAACATATGTTAAATAATGGCAGTTAAATGAATGCGAGAAAACAGATGGTGTCATGTGGGCGCAGAAGCTAAGTTGTCTTGCAAGTATTAATTTTGGTATCTGCCAAAATGTGGGCGATAGTTGGGTAAACCGTTAACAAAATTTCATTTATTGTACTCACATTTAAATAATTTGTTCTTATATAAATATACAAATAGCTTGTCAGTTTTTGTAAAAGTGTGAATTAAATGTTCTAACTTTATAGATAGCTAGAAACTAGGCCTGTGCTTACTTGACACGCGAACCAAGATATTTTTTCTACAATGCTCAATATTTGTTAAATATGACGGCTAAACGAGTGCGAGTAAACATATGGTGTCAAGTGGGATCAGAAGCTAAGGTGTTTTTCAAGTACTAATTTCGATGTCTGCCAAAATGTGGGCAATAGTTGGGTACAACATTTACAAAATTTCATTTATTGTACTCATATTTTGATAATTTGTTCTTATATAAATATAACTCTACAAATAGCTTGTCAGTTTATATAAAAGTATGAATTAAATGTTTTAACTTTATATAGTTAGAGTCCGGGCCTGTGCTTACTAAAAATGTGAACCAAGATTTTAACCTAAAAACAAATTCTTATAGGCGAAACCTCATTAAAATCAACGCATCACTATGGCAACAACCATTTTAACTCCCAGATAAAAGTTATCAGGTACTTAAACCTCCCGATAAAAATGTGATGGATAAATTAATTTTATCTGGCAGATAAATGCTATTGGCAGTCATAAGACGCACTTTAAACTTATCCACCCGGTAGAAATATTTATCTACCAGATTATTATTTATTCAGGAGTCTTAAGACCGGTCCTAAAGGGAAATTATTTAACCCATTATTATTTATATGAAATCAGTCTAATGGAATAAGTATAGAATGCCGGCTATAAGCGATCAAACAACCACCTTTGGGCTATAGCCAACGATTGATCTAGTTAAAATGAAATTTAACCATTTATTTTAGTATTTATTTATTTTAAAATTTAGAAGACTTAATAATACAATCTTATTTTATAATTCAAAAATACGGTGTATGACTGTATAGCTTTTGATATAACCAAAATAAAGAATGAAAATAAGCTCTTATAGAATATATAATTAACAGAGTACCAAAATTTATTATAAGAATTTATAATCAAAAAATTAGAATAACACTTCTTTTGAGTGGATCTTTTTGGAAAAATAAAATGTAATGCTATCTACATTATATTTATCCATTGCTGTTTCCAGCCTGTGGCCTGGGTCAGTTTTTTATTCAAGCCATATATTTTCCATTACTGGCTTGCTAGGGCTGTCATAGCTTACACCTTATAATCTAACTTATGACTTGGACAGGGACAACATTAAGTCCTTGGCTTTAATTTATTACTGTGAAAGGTAAACCCAAATTTTACATATGATACATTTTTTTGGCCATGCTGGGAATCAAACCCGGGACCCTTAGCTCAGAAGAAAGACACACTACCGGCTTAGCTAAGGTGTTGGATAATGCTATCTACATTAAATCCCCCAATAAAGCATTTTATTTTGCTTGTGTAGTATTTGTTTACAGCATGCTAATGATTAAAACTAAGAGTGGATTGGAAGAAACCTTGAATTGCGTTATAATTTTATAAATGAAATACTTAATATTATAAAGATAAGAATATTAGTTATAAAAATGATGTAATGAATATTAAAAAAAAAAGTCAATCCAAATCCAAGGTTTTCAATTTCAAATAAAATCTTATCTTTGCTTATTAAATCAAATCTTTTAGTATGAAAATAATTAAAATTGCATATGAATTTACTATTTTATAATAAAATTATAATCAACAGTAAAAATATTTGGAAGTGAATTAAATGTTCACCAATCAGATTTATATTGAATATTGGGGTATTTGGTTTAAATAGAGAAAAAAGGCATATTATCATACAATATTGACATACGGCTCTGAAACCTGGACATAGACAGAGAGATTAAGTAGATTGCAGGGCAGCAGAGATGAGGTTCTTATGAGGCATTGCGAATGTAACAAGAAAAGAAGAAATAGGGAATGGAAGTAATTAGAGATGGTTTTAAAGTAATCTCATTAGAAGAGACATTGAAGAGGAAAAACTTGCTGTGGTTTGGTCTTGTGATGAGCATGGAAGACAGAATGTTTAAGAAAGTCTTACAGAACAAAGAGAAAGAGAATGGTAGAAGACCTATTGGAAGACCACGGACAAGATGGATGGACCAAGAGCAGAGGTATATGCAAGCTAATAGAGTGGACTGGAGACTCGTGGCTGGGGGAGAAGTTTGGAAAGGATGATAGGAATGGAAGAGGATATGCAAGACGACCCACGGAGGTGGAAACGTATGATGATGATGACAGTGACAATGAGGGAGAAGTCATTAACTCTATGTTAATAATAGGTAGGTAGTTAATATAACAAAACCACAAATTTCTATGATCAAGTCAAATAATGGATTTATGCTAAATTATTTAGAAATTTAAATTATTGTTTGGCTTTTAGACAAAAAATTTGGATCGAATATCATCACAACCATATGAATCTTTAACATCTTAATATTCAAAGAAAAAAATGGCAATAAATAGTTCTATGTGATGAACAATGAAAAGATGAAAAAAGAGAAAAAGCTATACACATACTAGAAAAATTTAAGTCATCAAATTCAAAATTCAAATACAACAAAATAGATGAGTAATTTTCTGGGCACAAAGTTATTTCTTCGGAAGACAGGAGTAAGTAGATATTATTTTACTCTCTTCTGATGAAGGAGCTTTGTTAGCCCCTAAAATTACCGTATTGTGTTTTGGTTAGGGATGGGATTCTCAAATCCCTCAAATCTTATGGTATTCGAAAAATTCAAAATTCCTGATAAAAGGAATAATATAGGCTTATATTGTTAGAAGAGTAACAAAATCACAAAAAAAAAAGAATAGATTTGTATCAATATATTTAATTTACTAAAAAAGTATTCTTTTTGTTGATTTACATAATAGACATGCCAAACAAAGTAACCTTTATGAGTGGCACTAAGCCTTAAACAACTTTATTTAATTAATATTATAAGTATTTTCACTTTTAATAAATTATACATTTTTAATGGTTCGATGATTCAAATTTTGATTTGATAAATATAGGATTTGATCCATCTCTAATTTTCATATGTTTTAAATATAAGCTTTGAGGTCTATATTTTTATGGTGTTAGTCCTCCCACTTCTATTCTTTCATCATCTATTAAATACTAATATTTAGAACTTAAAATCAAATATGAATCCTAGAAGGATTGAGATTGAGATTCAAATTCAAAATGTCGAAGTTCCGCACTGGCTTAAAGCTTATTATATGTTTTAAGTCATATAAACGTATAATAGACTAAACACCTGGGCCCAGACTTTTTTTTTCCATCTCATTAGCTCACCTGATAATCCACATATTTACACAAATGAAATTTAGAGAAGCAGCATTCAGAGTAAGTGTGTGTACACCCACATTTGTGTGGTGGAAAAGGTGAAAATATTTTGGAAAGACCAAGCTGAATAGAAACCCCGACCTTCTTGTGAAGAAATGTATTCTGTTGCCTATGGTGCATTGACTATGTGACAAGAATGTGTCTCAGTTTAAGGTTTATGGGTAATAAGTCAAATTCATATAGAAAACCTATGAACCCTATAATATTTTGGATACTATATTAACCAGAAAACTAGCCTCCCCCCC
>CABFVX010003260.1:37430-68912 GCA_902151425.1 Timema shepardi
CCCCCCCAAAAAACACCTTTATAAGATATTAGTGCAGGATATAATCAGACTCTTAGACAATATGTAACAAATATTGTATCTTTGAGGACTGCATACAGATATATATGTATCAAAATATTTTAAAATCGTCCTACTTGGCTTCAAAAATCATTTAAAAATCGATGAAACCTGACACTATAATGGTAAATATGTTTATTATTATTAGCACCGCGTCTTACTGCCCGTTAAGGTTATACGCACTTACGCTAATGTGTAATGATAGGGTGATTTTGAGATGAAATGGAGGACCAACAATTTAACATGGAATCCAAACCATGGTGGAGGCCTAGCATTCCCCACATTCACAAGTTGTGTAAATTCACGTCTTGTCAGAGGTGAAGGAAGGGTTTGTCAATTAGATAAATCAGTGCCGACACCAAGGATTTAACCCCGGACCTCCACCACAGAGGTCTGACAGTAAAAATGTTACTTCCGGAAAAAATTGCTGATGGGATGAACCTTGTTGGAGTCTTTGGACCTTTTTTGGGGGGTGAACCATATTTTTAAATAACATATCAGCGAATTAAATATTGCATTATAGCAGAATATCTCCAAGGCAATTTCTTAATTACAGACCCATTATGATGATCTCCCAAGACGTAACAAGCTAAACAAAATAACTATAGTACTTATGCACTTGTATTAAATATTTAGCTATCCAAACAATAAATAAAATATTAATATTACCATTTCTGTATATTTAATGATTTGATCCATTAAAATAAAATGTAAGCCATGCCTTATGACTTAAACTTGTGAAAATTTAGGAATGAAAATGTTCACCATTTCATTAATAGATAGATATTAGATCCCAAGGAAAGTTGAATTTAATCAAAAGTATGAATTGTCGATTATAACTTTAATTTAAACCTATTGATTCCAAATATAGGATATATTTGTATTTGAAATTGTGATTTGATCCTAATTTTACTAATATTATGAAAAAAATTTCTTATCAGATTTGAATATTAGTAGATTTTAAATCAGTTTCGAGATAAAGAGTTGTATAAGCATAACATGCCCAGTGGTTTGAATTTTGATGTGACCTTTTAGGGTTAGTTTTTTTTTATAAATAAAATCAAGTTATTATTTTATCAAAATAGGTATTTTTCAAAACTGCACATGTCTCCTTATAATGTTTAAAAATTAATTATATTTTAGTAATATAATATCTAATTTTCTAAGTAGGATGTAATTACCTCCCAAGTTATTGTGAGATCACCAATTTTCCCCCCACCCCCACCAATTTTAGATGGGGCCTTATATGGACGATCTGTAAGTGTGTTAAATTGAGGGGATGGTGCAGAAGGTTGTCCACAACCCAATTGATTGCAAGCAGACACACGAAATTCATATGTAGACCAGGGTGAAAGAGAATTTTCCAAATTAGCTTTTTTCCGCCCAGAGTAACGGTTTAGTTCCAATTCCATAGCCGTTAAATCTGAAAAAGAATAGATGTATTTTTTTAACAATACTGTCATTACTTTGAAAAATAAACAATATAAAAACAGTTAAAAGTGGCCAGCACATTATTTTGATTAGGTAATTGTTTATTTTTAAGTATGATGTTACATATGTATTTTCAGAAAACAAAGTTGGAGTATACTAAAAACTTGATTCTCTTAATTACGATAATCTGAAATTTCGGTTTATCAGGAAATCTCTTTAGATAAAAAAAACTATGTGATAGAGTCGGCAAGAAATCACAAATTTAAACAAACAATCTTGCACGTGGATCACCTATGATTAAACATTAATGGCGATAGAGTTTGTATTAGTTTATAATACAGAAAATTGAGATATTTAATGATATTAAATAATATTTGGATAAAAACGGCAATGAAAAGGCCAATTTTGACAATTTTAGAATGGCATCACAGCTAAGCACTGTGAACAAATACTTTTTTATGTCTTAATATGAACATACTGTAGTTATTAACAAGAAACTTTGTCGCTTTGTCCCCCATCATCACCGCAGAAAATTCCGAGTAATCATTGAAATATATATGGCCTTCACACATTTCTGGCATATCCTGTTATTTTCTTTTCCCATTTACTCCCATTCTTCGCGCAAGCCGGAAACTAAGTTGGGTCTGCTATGATGAAGGGTCTTAATCTTAACTGAGAATCTAAAATTACAATCTTATCTTACAATATAAAGTATAGTGGCGCTTCAGTTGAGTTTAAAAGGTAGATTTTCTTTTAAAAGTTTTAGGTGTTAGTATGTCTTTAATACATGACAAAAACATGTTCTTTCCTCATACTGTTTCATAATGTAAATATATCGCATGGAAATAAAAGCTTCTGCCATAAGAGATATCTTAGTAATCAGTTTATAAAGGTGACTGAAGAACTCAATGACAAAAACTGGAAGCTCCTTAATTGTTCCACTCATTAAGTGAGACGAGAGTTTGAAGAATTTTTGAAAGTAAAATACAATAGTAAAAACATTTATAAAAGGATATATAAACACAACGTTAGGTATGGAAACAATGTAATATTAAAAAGTAGTGACCGGGCCAACAAAATTGGGTGGTAAATCTAAGATACAGACTAATATATGTTTGCAAGAAATAAAGATAAAGTATTTAACAGGTTTAAAAAAACAGATGAGGTAAGAAAACTCTAAATATAATTATCTATGTTATATAACAGAAGATAATATAAAAAACTTATTGGAGCAGGAATTGGAGTAGATAGTGATAATTTTTTAGAGATTGTATTGAAAAGGACTCTCAGAGCTAAATGTTAGTTAAATAAATCATGAAATGAAATTAAGTGTTGAAAGTGAGAATATTGAATATTGAATTTGGTCCAAAATAAAGGATTTTGTGAAATATAAGTTTTCAAATATGTATTTAATAATATGCTGTAAAATAGTGCTTTAAAAACTGTAGTACACCTTTCCTAGAGGTATAACAAACATTTAAAGGAATCTATATTGTGGTACTTAGTTCAATGATAATAAAACTAACAGTTATAATTTCGACACAAGCAAATCTGATGAAAATTGTTAACGCATTTAGCACAGACAAATTGTAAAGAGAAAGGTAACAAATGAATATATAAGATAACCCAAATCAAATAACAACATTTAATTTAATAAATATATATTATTTTAAGTATATTAAATAGTGATGATATATTTTGTAACCAAGTTATGTAATGGGAATCAAAAGGCTTTATTGATAATGAATGGAGCATAGAATTGAAACATGTGAAGAAAATGTGAAAGCTTGTGGTTATGGTGAAAGAAATAATACTGATATATCTCCTAAAACGTTATATGAAGTGATAAACTATATAGGGTTTTAAAATATTATGTCATCATTCAAATGCATTATTAAACTTTTATTATCTATTTTAGAAGTGCAGTGAAAAAAAAGTATCTATGGTATCAATTTCCAGCTTAAACTTTGAGATTATATAAAATAATAATAAAATAATAAAATGAAACATTTGTAGTAACAATGGTGAAATGGCCTTAATTACTGTGGTGATTAGAACCCATATCAATAAAAGATACACCTTGTTCCAGAATCATCTTGACTACATACATCTACATCTCAAATGCCTCATTAGGCAGAAAACTAAATAGAGTATCAAAATGAAAACTATCATTGTTTAAAACGAAACAAAAACCATTCAAACAAGATGAATATATAATTTTTATTTATAATTGAATCTTATTTAATATCCATTAATATGTAGTTACTAAAGTTAAAAAAAAAGTTAATTACTTTCTGAGATATTGGCCCATGTGCTATTCCAGTTTGTTCTACCAGATATAGTGTACATATATATTGGACGACCATTTGATGCTCCATCAGTCCATTGGATGGATGCTGAAGTTCTTCCTACATCATCAACTTGAACTGCACCTAGAATGCAAATTTTTAGACTTTTTAATGCATGCTGACATCAAGTAGGGTTGAATTATATGAATTATATCCTAAATTACCTTAGGCCAATTAAAATATTGAAAAGTTAATTTTGGGTGAAGTTAATTATGTTAGTTTTGGGTGAAAATAGCCATGTTACTTATTGGTTTTATACCAATTTAAATAAAATAATATTAAATTCATTGCTAATAGGTTAAGATGTACTGGACTGCCTATTATTGTTTAAAGTATCCTGAAAAAGAAATAAAAGCTATTTAACATAATTACGCTTCTTTATTTTGTCTATAACATAAACACAACAAGATATTGTTCAGGAAACAAAATAAAAGTAATGACTTCTTCTTAACAAATTTATCACTTTGATAAGAATGACAAATTTATAAATATTTTACACATAGATACACACAGCTCAATCAAAATATTTGGATATTACTGATAATTTCTTTGTAAAAAAATTCTGTTATTGATATATTTTGTGCATTGCAGCAATTGATATTCAATTAAAAGAGTGAAAGGTGAGTATCAATTAAAGAATTATAAAAAAAAATCCATTTATT
Source organism: Timema shepardi (assembly GCA_902151425.1). NCBI lineage: Eukaryota > Metazoa > Arthropoda > Insecta > Phasmatodea > Timematidae > Timema > Timema shepardi. The sequence continues at coordinate 41,929 of CABFVX010003260.1, forward strand.
GCCACTTATCGGGATCAAAACAAGCTAATTGTAAAATATCTTTGCTTTGAAGAAAAAGTTTTCAATTTTTGAATTTTTCAACATAATTTTAAGTGTTAATTCCTGATGAAGGAATGCTTAGGTTGATAGTAATTATATGTTTTGTTAATTTACTTTCATCTTTACTATGCTTAGCTTCAGATCGGTGAAAACACTATTTACTGATATCTTGGTGAAGAACAAGGCTTGGATATAAGCTTCAGGAGGGAGAAATCCGAGGGGTCACGTTACCTTTCCCCCAAAATGTAGGACCATTTATTTAAAATAATTGTATAAAATATACATAATTTTTTACTATGGAATAAGAACATGCATTTTAGTTTTAGCAACATGTGACAGTGAACTTAGAACGGGTTGTTTTGTTTCGCATCAGCGGTGCTCAGCTAAGTTTTGAAATGCTAATCTCCAATACAAAGCTGTATTCCACACGCACTAGCCATTGTCATTAACTTGTGACTAGTTGAGAAAAAGCTGAACATTGTATATTCTTTGTTTCTGTAACCAATGAAACAGCCCATCATATTTAAGTCTGTTCTTATATCATTCAACCGCCATTGTGTTATTGTTATTGAATTGTGCATGTCATTGAAGCCAACGTGAATAGTGTATGAGTAACACCATCAATATGATAAGTTTTCCAACCCAGCAACCATAAAAACGGAATCAAGTGTTTGTGAACCCAAATAAGCAAGGAAGAAAAAAGATATGTCAGTCATAAGGATAGCCTGATAAACTTAAGAAGGTAACACACCTTGTTGTTATACTTTCATATGTATGCAACAAAAAAATAAGGCTGGAGCGAGATTAACTTTCGTAGACATAGGTTTAGTATTAGAAAAACCCTGGTCCAGGCACAGTTGCACCACTGTCTAACAATTCATAACGCAAATATTAAGTATTAAGTGATTTGTTTATTCCTGATGACGCAATTGTTTTTACTGCAAATGATTTCAAAAAGAAAAAAATCATTTCCAAATAAATGCCTTCAAAAGTGGTCTTGGCGGGCATATTCAAAAGGAGAAAATGGTGCTACCCATTTGGCTTATATGCTTATGTACTAATAACGCTAATGTTTTTAGGTATAAGGAAAGTTATATGTAGAGAAAGTGTACATGCATTTGCATGTAGGAAAAGCGGAAATCCATTTTGGAAAAACCACCCTCAGTACACCTTACCAAGATATGAATATCTATCTCCCCATCATCAGCAGTCTAGTCTACTGCGAGAGTGACGCCCTAGACCAGGGATAGTGAGACTTTTCCAACCAGTATGCCACTTTAGGACTAGATGAAATTTTAACTAGGCTAGTGTTACACTTCTTATTTGAGTTTTTAGTGAGTATTTCAAAAGCATGATTTGTTGAATATTATGTTTCATATATATCTATACATCCATATGTTATATATACATATATGAGTGTGTGTGTGTGTCTAGATTTAATATCTTGTAGCTCAGTTTGTTGGAAGATTGGACAGTACTTATGTACCAATGCCCAAAGGACGCCCAACTGTACCAATCATACATTCTATCTATGGAGGGTCTTTCCATGTCCTGATGAGATGAGGTGATGGTAATAAGATTTAAGACTAACTAACCAGACCTTAGTGAACGTTGGGATAGTTACTCTTCTGGGGAAAATCCCGATGGTGCCAGCTGGGAATGAAACCCAAGAACCCGGGAATCCTAGGTTGGTAGCTCAGTGTGCTAACTAATTTACCATTGAGCTGGTTGTGTTATGTAATGAATAAGTCAAATCAAATTGTAAATATTTTAATAATGCCTAAATTTTAAATTATAAAATTTTATTAGACTGTTAAATGTGTGTCAAACACAATAGCAATGTCAATAACTTATGGTAAAAACAATAAAATTAACACTTTCGTTGAAAATAGACAATATATTGATGTATAGTTTTAAATCAGAAACTGACATGATGTATTCCACTTTAGTTTGAAACTTATTTTGCTAGTCAGGATATTTGTGTTTGGTTCAAGGCTTATTGTCTTCAACAGTACACACGATGCACTTTAAATACGAGCCAAGATGATTTCTAACTGTTGAATTCACAAAATTCATTGTGACATGACAATGTCAAAAAATTATATCACATTGGGAGTAGTTTTATTTAATGTTTATTTTTCATGTTGGTGTGCAACTCAAATTGTGCTTTTATGCCACGTGGCACACGTGCCATAGATTTGCCATCCCTTCCTTAGACCATGCGGCCACTGAAGTGGGTATTGTAAATGTTGAGTGCTGATTTGTTTAAGTATGTAGGAAAGGGTGCTCACAAAAAAGAGGTATGTTGGTAGGGTTACAATTTAAAAAATGGCAGAATGATGCTGAAAAATTTGAGTTACACCAAAACTCAATCTACCACAAGTTTTAGACAGTTGCTGCTGATAATTTTTTTAAAAGTGAGTAGTGACAAAATTGATGATGTGGCTACAGTGCTAGACTCACAGAGAATTATAGAATAGGATCAAAATAGAGGCTTATCAAAGGCTTTGATAGAAACAACAATTTTTTGTAGGGTGAGTGAACTTCAACTATCAGGGCATCATAACAGTGGTCCCCATTACCACTGAAAAAACCCCCAAAAATAAAGGGTAATTTATGGTTCTTCGATGATTTCATGCCAACACTGATAATATTTTAGAACAACTTATCATACAGTGCCCATAATACTACATATGTCAGCACTGACATTCTGAATGAAATTATTGGTATTTGTGGAAATGTAATACAAATAAATTGTACAATCTATAAATAATAATAAAGGTTTTGCTATTTTGGGAATGAAACAATAGATGTGTGCAGAAAAGAACGTAGTTTTATTTGTGTATGTGTTATGTTTCAAATAATATTAAGCCTAGTTTGAAAGAAAATTTCATATTCTTAACTGAGGCCACTGACTTGACAGAAGAAAGTATTTATTTAGAAATATCTCGGCAATATATAGCATTTTTGGCCTTAATATGGACAACGTAGTGTACCGCCCCCCTTCTCCTCTAACGGACAAGGGCAGGGGTACATGTACAATAAACTAAAGAGGGCAAGAAAACAACAACAAATGATTAAATTGCAGAAGAGCGTTAGGACCACATAAACATTGATAGGCCTTCACTTTGACCTATTCAACAATTTGTCGTCATGAAGCCTTCCCAACCATCACCCGTTACTATGTGTTATCACTCAAAGGAAAAGGGGCGAGGTTCTTTTGAGTTAAAAGAATGACTCTTAACCTGTCATGGTAAATTAAAGATGGTAAGTAAACTAAATCAATATTTATTTTAGAAAAGATTAACAATAAATATATATATATATATATATATATATATGAATATATGCATATAGGTAACAATAGATAGTTAAAAAGAAAATATATAAATATAGAAAAAGGAAGAATGGGGTTATGCCCATTACTATACAGCGGTACTGTTGCCATAGCAACCTTTGTCCTAACAATTACATTCACGATTACGAAAGGTAACGTACGACCCCTCAACAGGTCTCAGCGGCAACCCGCAATACGCTAACAACCATACCTATACGCTACAGGCTAAACATCCGCATTTTACAAACGGACAGTATCGTATGCTTTATAATTACAATTTATAAGCATAAATATTCATGGCAACCAAAAAAGGAGAAAGTAAATGATTTATTTTAGTCTTAACCATAAATCCAACAAACAAATTTAGCCGTATGGGCCATCAACATTTCCCATAATATACTACCCAGGCATTCGCCTTCAAAAATGTAAGGTAAAAACTTACAAATAAAAGGTTTCTCATTCTTTCTAATCATGTTACCAAGCCGGAAGGGCAAAAAACCTCAGTAATATAGTTAACGAATAATAAACAACATTACGCCATTTTTGGGCTACGTAATTTGTCATTCCTACAATATTAAAGAAAATACCCAAAACAACAGATGAAAGTCAAAAATCAAATTTTGTATGTACTGGCCAAAAAGGAATTTAGACCTAACCTAAAATTTACCAATAAACCTATAACAAATTTCCAAAGAGTAATTTTGACTAGTACGACCGAAATTGAATTTATACCTTGGGAAAACTCCCATCCTAGGATAAGTGTCCAAGACACGGATGATTCAAGAAGTGACTTGATGAGACACACAACATCAGTTTATAAACAGTTATTCTCTGAGGGGAGGGGAACATAAGGGGAAACGAAAGAACATAGAAGAACATTCACATGGAACAGAGGGATTGGCGCAGTAAAGAACAAATAGGTCATTGGAGAGGCGTCTAGAACATCACGTGATCATCACATGATCGCTCCCATGAAGCAACGCGAAAACAACACGCTCAAAATGCCACACCTCTAATTCTTCTAGTTATGTCTTTTCACTCGGGGCGGAAACAATGCGCGCGGGCAGGGATGTTTGTTGACAAGACTTCACACACACAGACCGAGAAACGGGGCACTTTTGGTGAGTCCAGTTTTGTTTACTCTTCGGTGTTGTAGAATTAGTGTTATTTTACTCATATTTTCTTCTTGCTTGTAACGTTGATGTCAAGCAACGTTACAGTAGTAGGTAAAGTATATGATAAGGTTTCTACTCAAAGTGAGAATCATCAGATATTCCAAAAACTATTCCCTAAAGCCATATATGTGAATTGTGCAGAATATTGTTTAAACTTAGTTCTGAGTGATTCTCTTATAATGCCTTCCAACACAAACTGCCTTGGTATTGTTGGTAAAATATTTTTTAGGAACAACGCTCAAGACATGGACTTGTTAAAAAGATAATGTTGCTAGTCTAGTAGCAGAAATTAAGAAAACACACCTGTTGGGCCTATGAGAGAACAGATTTATTGAACATCATGATAGTCAATATATTGTTTGATCTATTTCCATCCATAGTGCTAATCTCCAAGAGTTGATATTTCACTATCGGTATATCAACAAGTGGGTAAACCTTCTAGCTGCTGTTGAGAAAGCTAGCTTTCTTGTAGTCTAGTTGTTTGTGAGTTTATCTTCATCACTTTGCCACTTTCTAAATATCTTCCAAAGCCACAGGAGTATCTGTCATCTGCTTTCATGAATGCTGATTATATAATTGCAATGCTCTAAACCTTGGGTGCACCAGGTGATAATTATGTACAATAGTTCGCAATCCTATTTAAGAAAACATAGCTAATGGCAGAGGAAGTTTTCAACAGCACAATTGACGTTTTCTCTCAAAGGACCAAACAAACAAACAGAGAGAGAGAATCACCCTCAAAACTATTCTGATAAATACTTCATAAGAGCTATGTTCTTTATTCACTTGGATGGACTTGTTTCAGGACTACTTGTAAATCTTTTAGGAAAAACAGTATCATTTTGGAATGTAAATATTTTGCTTACAAAAAAACGCTAATGCATGGAAAATTAAAGCTAAAAGTAAACTTAACTTTTTTTTATGATGATAGGACATTAGAATTAGCAGTTAGATCTGATGTGATTTGGTGTCTAAATTGACATGACATTGAAGAAAAGGAGAACCCCAACATATAAATGGCTATTTTGGATGAATGTGACACACACATTAACAGAGCAGGTTGTCTCATTATTATATAAAAAAAATAGAGTTAAATATATTCCAATTGGATTGAAAGATAAAGCCAGGCAAAATAAATGGTTATTTATACATACATGTTATGTGATCTTCAGATTGAGGATCGATTTTAAGGTTACAAAGCAGTTGAAGTTGTTATAAATATATATTATATTTACAAATCACAGCAAAAAAAGGAAATCATATCAGGGAGTTATAATAAGTTGTTCGCAGTGAGTTTTCAAATGCCAATTTGACATGTTAGATTTGTGTCTATTGTATATTTATATAGCATATTTGAAAATCATTACATTAAAAACAACTTTTAGATTCCTCATTTCTTTTCAATGGACAGATGATTTAAAAATTATTAGTGAAAAATCAAGATTATTGTTGTCATTTTTCAAAATGGTAACTATAGCAGAACTGGGATGGTTTAGTTATTTTAGTATATCTTACACTTAACATCTATTGGCCCTGGGAAAAAATATTCTAATGCTATTATTTCCTAAATTTTTCCTAATGGGCTTCAATCATATACATTTTTTTACACCATGTCTTTGATTCAACTAATTTGTCATGTTCATTAATTTGCATTTGGTACAGTTCAAATTTAACATATAAACCAAATACCTGGTGGTCCTGGAGGGCCTTGAACAATCACTGATGTTCTAGTTGCTATTCTTCCTACAGCACTTTTAATGATACATTCATAATCACCTGCTTCAGCAAATGTTGTATTTTGAATGTCGAGAATACCACCATCAATATTCTGAAACCAAATACCACAAATATAAACAATGAAAGTTTATTTTATCAAACATTCCATCCCAGAAATCTCCTAGACTTTTGTTATATGACCCAAATTAAACTTTTATTTGTCTCAATGAGAAAATATAAGAAAGTGAAAACTAGGTATAAATATGAATCTGCTTTTTATTATGTAAAGTGAGAGACTCAATAAACTAACAATATGAAATACTATAAACTACTTGTGTGTGTATAAATGAAATGAAAATATACTTGATTTGATACATTAAAATTAGGGCTGGGCCATACAAATTATCAATCCAATCCGATCATCAGCCGTGAACAATTGTAAGCTAATGTTCAGCATTTTAGTTACCGATTCTTTAAACTAATATTTTGATTAAAAGCTCACAAATGACAGGTACTGGTGACTCATAATTGTTAAGCTCTTGGTAGACAGCCTAGTCCTTTGCTTTGTTTATATTACAAGGGTAGCGGGCTCTATTTTACATCCATTACTGTTTCCAGCCTATGGTCCAGGTCAATTTTTTATTCAAGCCATATATTTTCCGCTATTGACTTGCTATGACTGGCATAGCTTAATCCTTATTTACTGTACCAAGGGCTGGCTGGGATTGCAGCAATTAAGAATCCTAATGCCTATGTAGTTCCCGATTGTGAAGCAAATAAACTTTGCAGAACAATCAAGGTGATTTTCTTAAAACCTTATTTTTAGAAAAACATTCAAAATCATTGCTAAAGAAATATAATCGAAAGTGCGGAGCATATAATGTGAAAGACTCGATGACCCCAGTTCAATTCTCTCAAATGTAGGAAGTATTTTTTATTAAAACAATAATTGTTGTGTGTGACATATCCAAGATACTGGAACAAAGAGCTCCATAATAATGTGTTTACAATTTTAATATAATTCATTTAGTATATAAATAATGGTTCTTTGAATATATACAAACTAAAATAAGTTATTTGATTAAAGTAGGATATTGTAAGAAATTGTTTTATGGAGTATTTGTTCAGGTAAAGAGAGGCCATCGGCACGAGGGGATGAGGCAAACCCTTCCTTGTCTCTAAATATGGGGATTACTGAGACAGAAAAAAGAAGTGTGACAAAAAAAAGTAAAGAAAAAAACCCAATCCTAATGTTTGATAGTATAAGTGCTAGATTTTGTATAGAAGACATTTACAAACATTATAGAGTAGAAAATGTATAATTAAGAGCAAAATGTAATCATATTTGTAGATTTTACCATAACTCAGAATGCTAGTGAATAGTTTAAGAATTTGGGGGTACTGATCTAATAATTTCATGTTCGCTAGACAGGGTTTGTAATGATGTGTTCGTCTTGCACGAGTGGGACCGGGTCGACCAAGAATGTTCCCAAATGTTTGTATCGTGTGTACAGTGGCTATTGTAAGAATGCTCGCACAGGTAGTCTTCTGCAAATTTGTCTCAAGAGAAACCCTTGTTGCTATGTGCCGGGGTGATGGCTCTGATTGGTGCAGGTAGTAGTGAAAGGTGGAACCTTACGGCTTCCGTGTGAATAACACTGGACGTGTAGTCCAGAAGAGTACAGAAATTAATAATGTATTAAATTGTGTAGCAATAATGTGCATTTAATTATCATAATTAAAATAAACGATAACTAAATTTGATTATAAATACAAGTACAACCATGATAAAATAAAATTACAACAACTTGAAGTCATTTGTGTGTTTGATTTCAGAAGAAACATTTTAATAAGTATTTATTCTTTGCTTACCACACGTGTGTGGAACAGATCAGAATCTTTTATTCGAAGACCATTATGAGTCCAGATATAAGCCACATCTAACAGTTCTTCAGACATTGCTTGGCATCGAAGTTCAATATTCTGTTGAACTGATGTTACTATCCGGGGAATCATTTGTTGTATAAATCTCGGGCCCTCTGGTACATGAAAAAAAAAAGAGTCAAAAAGTTGATTTAAAAAATCTATTAAGAGATAAATCATTTAAGAATAAATGTAATTGGATTTTTTTAAATATGTTAACAAATCACTACCTTGAGTTTCTTCTTTTGCTATGGGAAATAAATGTATGTAGATAAGAAATTACCTTAGTTGAATTATATATCATTTACTGAGTGAAAAACACATCATGAATCAAATACCAATAAGTGAAACAGACATAAGAGAAGTTAAGTGAGTGAAATCCAGAGAAATTCTACACCAGATGGAGTGGGATGTTATTTTTCATACCATCTAGGTGAATGCTGGTTCGTGCTAAGCAACTTTCACACTTTAGTATGCATTTTTAAAAAAAAATATGTACAAGGCTGGACTCAGAAGTTATTTTCTTTGAATTTGAGGAACAACAAAATTGTAATGCAATTTTAACATCAATATCACTTTTAGAATTTAATCATTCTCTAGAAAAGTGCACCCCTCCCGCTCCTTAATCTGAGTAACACGATTCAACTCTAAAGCTATTTGGGAATGCATTAGAACAATTTACTTACAACTTAGCTAGGCCATACAAATTAACATGTTTACTATTTTTATTAATATTATAATACTTTTATCAATGTGTTTAGTTTAACAGCTATCAATTTTCTATTATGTTTTCAATTTCACTATATTAAAAAATTGTATACTAATTCAATTTTATTTTTTACTCATCGATTTCTTTCAACCAACCCCTTTGTCATATCATCACTCCCTATCCTTCCAATTTTTCTTCCAACATATTTTAAACAATAAAAATCAAATCGAATGTTTTATTTTTAAAATATTTCAAATCCAAATCAAATAACATATCCTTAGGACTGTGTATCATTTCATACAAATTTTAGAAAATATGATTAGAAGTAATGTTTTGACTCAATTTTCTAAAAAAAAAAATTATATTTCGTTCTCAATGTTATGAAAATAGTTTGGAAAAACTGTTTACAATAATATAATGTAAGTGCTACATTATTGATGTTTCCACACTATTTTCACTTATATCTAGGCAATTATTCTCTTTATAATTGTTATACATGTTGTAAGTCACTTAACTTGTTGGTGTATTTTGATTTACTTTACCCCTTGGCATATTTTTATTTGGCAACAGTCATCCTACTTTCTCCATTTACCTCTAAAATGCTTTGTTCCTCATCCCTACCCAAACATATACTGACTGTATACAGTATGAACAAGCAGTAAGACGTAATAAAAACAAACTTGTCTCATATATGTGCCGCCACACAGATATAATGACGTTTAGGCCATTATATATGTGCCGCCACACAGATATAATGACGTTTAGGCCATGAATCTTGTTATAGTTAATATTACATAGTTGATAGTAAAATATATAATACTCAGTGGTTTTATTTAATAAATAGCTCGTTTACTTTAGAGCAGTGACTAAAGTAAATGGTGTCAACTAATGAACAGAAAGTTTACTATTGACAAAGAAATGAATCAGATATATTGGGATTCAGACAACATTATGAGTGAAAATAAAGATGTAAAGTAATATTGAAAATGTTGAAATAGGTTTTTGCTTTCTAGCCATCCTAATGTTTTGAAACTTATCATACAAATTAAACTTATTGTTAGTCTACTTGTTGGTGCAAATCTACACTATATTATACACACTTCAAGATACATATACCAACACAATCATTTCAAGTTAATTACTATGTATGGAAGAAGGTGTAGGAAAGAAGACTTGGAGAAAATAGAAAGGAACAAACACAAGCTGAGTATTACACTCACAGTTCACATTTAACACTGATGCCACTGGTCAAATATTTAATGGCTACCTTGTGACAAAATATGTTCACTATGGTCCACTCCCTAGACCTAGATTTCATTCTATCGGAATTCATAAGAAGTTAGTGTTGAATGCTCAACACAATTTCATAAAGAAGGACACAAATAAAAAGACAAACAGGAGAAAATGAAAATTAGTAAAGAATGATTGGACAGTAAATAAAAATTCGTAGAAGTAAAGCATGCTGTTAAAGTTAATTTATGTTCTTGAATTTTATTTTTAGTGTGATATTCGATTCAGATTCGATTAGATAAAAATTCTGAGCATATTTGATTCGGAATCAATTCAAACTGGTTTGTCAAGATTCGGATTTGACTTGAAATGGGAAAATCATGGATTTGCACAGGCTTACGTGTGCCATATATTCTTAAATTTAGTAATATAGATAGATTTACTAAATATTTAGTGCACTAGGAAAATTGTATTAATTTAATTTTATTTGCATATTGTTTTGAGAAGGTTGTGTAAACTGCAAAGAAATTAATATCACTCTTTATTCAAAAGACATGATTACTATGATAATAATTTAATATCCAAACTGGTACATACTGGATGCACCTTGTACATTAAAATTAATGAAAACAGTAAATAAAAATAACTTTTTAAATGATTGAAATTAGTTATTTAGCATAATTATGTCATGCAGATGATGTGAATCAGAATAAATATAAAGAGCAATGTATCAAAAGTTGTTAACGATTACTTCTATTTGAACTATATACCAACATATGAAACCCTAATAATACCAAAAAGGTTGAAGTAGGATATGAATCCTAGACTACAGAAGCCTGGATAATGCTTCCAGAGAATCCAGCCAGCAATAAATATGAAACTTTATGTATATTTGATGCACAGTCTATGAGTATTTAGTCTATTGTTCTAAAGCAAAATAAACAATCAACATGGTAGCTGATAATATACAATCTCATGATTATTTCTTGAAAAAGGATATTTTTATTTAGTTTAGGGAAAAGATAAATAAAGTAAAAAGAACATTTAAAATAAAAGAAATAAATATGTATCATTTTAAATAATAATTGCTTAATATATAAAAATGTGTTTTGAAATTGAATTAAACAATTTATGTTTTAAGGTATTCTAAAATGGGTGAATATTTCAATACTTCACAATTTAATATTCAAATTCAGAAATTGGTGTTCAAAATATTTGAATATTGAATTTTAAGATATTAACACACCTCTAAAGATTATACGACATACAAAACTGTATAGTACGGTAATTATATATTTATAGCTTACATGGTCTCATGTTATGTAGAGAGCATGACTTTCCAAAAATATTTCTAATTTATAACAAACAATTCATAATAACGGTGAATTTCTTTAACTTCAAAGATGTTAGCTAATAAGAGATTTCCTTGTATTATTAAAATTTAGTAGTAATCAAACAATTAAATGTGTACTTTTTTTTAAACTTACGTAATACTATTAGCCTTCCATGACTTTCATCAAAACCATGCATATTTTGGGCATTGCATGAATAGACACCTTCATCATCTCTAGAAACAGGACTTATGATTAAATTTCCATTTTCTAGAATTCGCCGTCGCCCACCAGATCCTAGAAACATAACATATACATAACATATTGTTATTCAAATATTGGAAAAAAATAACATATGAATTCAAAAAAAGAAAAAGTTTTTAAATTCAGTAAAAAACAAAGACAATGTTTGTTTTAAAAAACCAAAACTAATGAAAAAATAAGGGTTAAGAGCAATGATAAAAATAAACAACATCTACCCCAAAGAAAGACGTTTAATGACAAGAAATTTGTTAGCTGTAAGGTGGTTGTATGCCCGATCATATTTCACTAGACATAGACTCGAAGAGAATACAATTATCCAGGATAATAATCAATGAATAACCAATTAATTGGCAGGGCCTGGCAAAATTTTGAAAATGAGTGTGTTGGTAGAAGCAAAACCTCTTTAATGTTATATTCAACATAATTAAAAACTTAAATTGATCTTGGTCAATGTGTTTGTTGCTTTTGCAAAAGACTTAGGGACATTAAAATTTGCTGAAATATCATAAAAATAAAATACATTACCAATAACATTGCCATCTTTTTTCCATAAGAATTTAGGTTTTGGAGCAGCTTCTGGGTTACACAAAATAGTAATATTGCCACCTTCTGCTGCATATGTTTCCCCTTCTAGCGGGTGTTTCTTAAAAGATGGCTTCAATGCTAGAACAAATTAGATATATTTTTACTAAAATAATACTAGTTAACATTGAACTATTGTAATACAATGGCCAATAGAAGATAAATATAATATTTGTAGACCTATATATATTTAATAATCAGTGTCCCAATTAGTATATTAAATATTTTTTAAGACACCATTGTATAAATCAAAACAAAACGTGTTTACAGAAGCTAAATAAATGTTTTAAGAAGTTAAATTTACTATTTCTTAAGAATTGACTTCAAAATATACTATAAATTATTATTATTATTACCGCGTCTTACTACCCATTCGGGTTATACGCACTTATGCTAATGTGTAATGGTAGGGTGATTGTGAGATGAAATGAAGGACCTACAGTTTAACGTGGAATCCGAACCACGGTGGAGGCCTGGCATTCCCCACATTCACAAGATGTCTTGTCAGAGGTGAAGGAAGGGTTTGGTAATCAGATAAATCTGTGCCGGGACCGAGGATTGAACCCCGGCCACCAGCAAAGAAGTCTGACACCTTACCCCTAGACCGCCAGGTCACCTATACTATAAAACCTTTAGAATCAACTAAAAATAATACATCTAATTGTACTGCATATTCACAATGCCGTGATTTGATAAACATATACAGGTTGGCCCACAGAAAAGTAGCTCGCCTCTTATATCCAGCAGGCGCCTCACTTTGAATTCGAGGTAGTCAATCCCCTCCCACCCATATTATGACCTGAAGAATGAGCAAGTGAACTGCTTGTCTAAATCTTTATTGACTCATTCTTCATGTCACAATAACGGTGGAAGGGGATTTACCTCCTCCAATTCAGAGTGAGGCGCCTGCTGGATATAGGAGGCGGGCTACTTTTCCGTGGGCCACCCTATAGTATATACATATGTTTTTGTAAAAGAGTATATTTGGATTTAAAAGTGTAGGGGTTTTATGTATACAGTATGTATATTTACACCCATTACTGTTTCCAACATAAGGCTGGGTCAGTTTTGTATTCAAGTAATATAAATCAAATAGCCAAAGCTATTATTTATGCTTTTTAGTGAGATTTACTCCATCTAGATATCATATAATGAAAATTGAAAAATGACACCTTGACATGGGTTTGATTCCCGTGTCCAGGTGTCATTTTTTAATTTTCAGAATTCAAGTAATATATGTTTCCACTACCAGCTGGCTAGGCCTGATGTAGCTTCATATGCCTTATAATCTATCATATTATTCATAAGACTTGGACAAGCACAACATCCAGTTCCAGGACATAAATTTATCAATGTGAAAGGGTAAACCGATATTTTTATTAATGATAAATTTTCGGCCATGCCAGGAATCGAACCCGAGACCATTTGCATATAAATTTGTATTTATTTGTTTTACAATGCATACATAACATATATACATTTGTTTTACAATATATATATATATATATATATATACACACACACATTTTACAAAAAAGGATTTACAAACTTGCCTCGATTGTATTTAATAGCATCTTCTCTTTTTTAATGCAATAAATTAAGTTATTATTGTCCAAAACATCTTGACTTAAAATTTAACAAAATGTCTCAGTTTAAATATGCTTTAAATTTGTTTCTTGCTATTCGTTGTGTGATTGTTTGTGTGTGTGTTTTAATATAATTTCATGCTTAAAATAAATTAGTCTTACACAGAACTCGAAGTTGTGCTGAAGAATATCTGGTCTTCAACTGATTCCTAGCTCTACACTGATACATAGCTTGGTCTCTTTCTGGATCCAAAAATCGAATAGTAAGAACATTATCAACAATATGATACCGATCCCGGTCTTGATCTGGCAATCTATCGACTTCAATAAGCTCCCCATTTCGTAGCCAGCTATAGTTTACATCTGGAATTCCAAATGCTTCACATGTCCATGTTAGATCAGCTTTGTTATCCATATGTCGATCAACTAATGGAATTGTGAAATTGGGTTCCGCTGAAAAATTAAATTATTATGATAGTTTAATAAGTTCATATGATGCACTATGATATTCTGTAAAAATATCTTTGAAACTAGCTTTGTTTGAATTATATTTGAAATGTTAAGTCAAATAAAAGGATTCAATGTCCCTCACCACACATGTGTACATTTGGAATATGTTAGTTTCTAGTACAATATTTTGGATTTTTTCTATGATAGAGGTTTGAATGATTTCAAATTATTACAGTTCACAAGTTGAAAGAGGTCAAACTCAATATAGTTTTTACTTTAAATTTCTTAATGTCAAGGTTAAGAAGCAAAATGTATGGTGCTGAAATTTAGCATAGCTGAAACAAATACAATTAAATATCTATAATGTGTATATAAAAATAGTTTTTAATTAATAAGCAGTTTAAGTGATAATATTACATGAATTTTAACCATTTATGAGCGTGAAAATGTAGAAAAATTGTTAAAATTTGGATCCGAATTAAGATACATTAAAGTCTTCCACATTTTGAAGCTCTTGGTTAATGCTTTAGATAAAAATATTAAGGTATTTTAAAAATAATTTGGTGCATTTAGGGGTCATGTAAATAATATTTGAATATTTTCAAAACACAAAATTAAATAAATGATACGGAACTCTACACGGAATTTCTCGATCTATTGTTTGATATTTACTCAAAACTCGTAATATATGTGAAACGAAATAATATACACTAGCAAACCCAAGCATAAATTGCACTATATTTATGTAAAACTGTTTTGTTTTAGTAAAGCTTTTAAATTTTATAATTTTGTTTTTAAAGAATTAATGTCCTCATTTGTATGCTTGGACCGATAAAAAAGATCAATGGTGGGTTCACAAGAGTCAACACTTAATATTAAAATTTCAACATCTGTTTAAAAGTTTCAACATTTTATTAGGTGTTGTAAATCTTCATGCCATCGATATTAAATTCTACATTTATAAATGTTGACCAATAAAAAACTTAAATATTGACTATTGAATCTAAAATGGATATAGATCATTGTTGTACAAACAGTTCTCCTAAGAGATTTAAGGAAAAACATTAACTTTTTGAGAGACTTACTTATATTTACATACTCTATGGAATTGGAGAATTATTACTTTAAAATTTAAGTAGTATCTCTTTACAATTGAATCTCACAAAATTGTATTAATATATTTGCCAATATTTCAGAAACTGTTGGTTTTATAAAAATATACTTCATATAAAACTCTTTTATTTTTAATAGTACTACAATTTTGCAAAGATAAGTAATTTAGTATCTCAAATAGTTGTGGATACAAAAGTTTCTGCTTCTGTAAAGTACCCTAAAATTCATTTTCATGGTAAAATGAAAATTCCCAGTTTATTCATAATCTTAATCAACACCTAGATATGAATTTTAATCAAAATCGTTAGTCGATTTTGAGAAAATCGATTTTTGCTCTTTTCACCCTTTCTTAAACTACTCGAATTTTAAGTTTAAACAGACACACAGACGTCATTGCAAAGACCCCTTTTTAGGGTTTGGGGGGTCGTAAGACATCGACATCCATTAACATTCCAGGTTAGATTTTCTTTTGTGGTCGCAATACTTTTACCTTTTGTGTTTGAAAAGTTAAAAAATATATTTATTTACGTATAGCTTGAAAGTTATTGGTTTTATAAAAATATGCTTCGTTTAAAATATTTGTATTATAAATAGCTCTATATATTTGTAATGATAAGTAATTTCATTTCTAAAATAGTTATGATAGATATGATAGAAAATATTTACGCCCTTAAAGTAATTTTGTCAAAATATTGAGAGAAGCCATTTTGTTTGGAATATTTATAAATGTTTAGAAATGAAATTTAATCAAAATTATTAGAGCTGATTTTGAGAAAATCGACTTTTTCTCTTTTTGCCCTTCAGTAAACTACCCTTAATTTTAGGGTTAGATCTATATGTAGCCCTGTATAGTAATAATTATATTACAACAGGTCCATTCCTTTTATCAGTAAGATTAGACTGCCAATACACCCTGTCCTCTGCCTCCTCCAACTCCTAGAATTTTCTTCTTTCCTTCAAGTCATCCAATATTTGAATCTTCCAACTTCCTAAGTTCTTCTTTCCCTTTACCTTTCCTTCTAGAGTGTCATGCTGAAGACAGTTTCTCCTAAGAGAGTGTCCAATCCATTGTGCTTTGTATCAATGAATCACATCCAAAATGATTCTAGTTTCATCCATTCTTCTTAGGACTTCTTCAATTGTCACCCTGTCTAGTCACCTTATCTTCTCAAGTCTTCTTCAGCAACATATTTCAAAGGTCTCCAAGTATTTCTTTTCCATCTTCCCATAAATCCAAGATTCTGCTCCATACAGTAGGATGCTCTAAATGTAACATTTTATCAGATTCTTCCTCATTTCCAAATTCAATTTGCTGGTAAGCAGAAACCTCTTCTTGTTGGGAGTTTCCATGGCCATGGTGATCCTCACCTAAATTCCTTGGTTAAGTAGGACTCCTTTGTCAGCAGAACTCCTAGGAGTTTGAAATGCTCTATGGTTTCCAACTCCTAGTTTCCAATTTTGATTTTCAGCGGCTCTTCATTTTATGATATCACCATCACTTTTGACTTTTCAATGTTGAGTTTCATGCCATTTCTTCTCACTATTTCTACCAGCTGGTCCAGCATTTCCTACAACTCTTCTTTATTTTTGGCCAGCAATGGTAGATCATTTATGTATTAAAGTGTGTTAATGTCACACCCACCTATCCTGAAAGTGCCCTGACCAGCCATTCTCATTACAAGTTGAATATACTGGGTGACGACAGAATCCCTGCCTCCCTCATCTTATCTCTACAATGTTGGTCTATCCATCACTCAGCTTCACTTTCACTCTCTGTCTCAGGTACAGGTTTGCAATCAACATTCTGTCCCTCCAGTCGATGCAGATCTTCTTGAGTATTTCCATCAGTTTCTTCCATTTCACTCTAGTAAACGCCCTTTGCCAGTCAATGAAACTATTCAAAACTTCTTCCTTGACTTCCAGTACTCTCTCTTAAATCATTCTCAGCATTCCAAGAAAACTCTGGTTCCTTTCCCATTTTTGAATCCAAATTGGTATTCTTCCATCACACTTGGGTTGATTATTTTATATATAGTGAACTAAATTTAGGAATCTTGTGTGTTAGGTTTACTTTCTGTGTTTCAGTAGCCTGTTGAGTAGTCTTGCCATGATCTTCGCCACATGAGAGATTAGGCTGATGTTCCTGTGGTCCCTGCATTTCTTGGCTTGTTTCTACTTCTTTAGAGCCACCATGGTTATGTCTAGAAAGTCACTGGACCATTCTCCTTTTTTGTTGATCTTATCTATAAGTTTTGTCAAATATATTAATCGATTGTTCCCCAGTTACATCAAAAGGTCAGCTGGTATGTTATTTCCAGCAGCTTTCCTTTTTCGCTTGCTATGCAGTTTTTATAAATTCCTTTTTCAAATCGTATAAGCCTCTTTATAATCTGTCCTATCTGACCTTTGGGATCTTCTATGCCCATTGTTTGCAAACTTTTGTTTTAATTTCTTTCCTCTGCTTTCTGGTACATGAGGTCATACCTTTTTTAACAGATCGATAATCTCATCTCATGTATTCACTATGTAGTATTTCCTGGCTTAGTCTGTTTCTCTCCTTAACTCATTGTTTAGCCTCATATTATTCTTTGCTGAAGTTTTCCATTTCCTTATTTCTTATATTTTCTTAGTCATTTCTGTTGTTACCTAGGGCTTTCATGCAAACTGCAGTCTTCTTCACTTCTTCAACATTGTCATTTAGCCCCTTCAAAAAGTATTTTTATCACTATTCCACTTTCTTTTTGCACTTATGTTCTCTTCTGTCACTTCACTTAACATTTGTTTTATTGAATTTCTCCCAAGTTTTCTAGGTCCCACCTCGGTTTTCTCTTGCTCATCTTTCTGACCCACTTCAGTCTTGTTTCTATGTATGCCACCAGCAGGTTGTGGTCCAAATCAATGTCGGCACCTGGCCATGTCTTCACATCCATCGTTCCATTCCTACCTAAATCGTTGTTTATCTGTATGAAAAACCTCTTTACCCCTTATGAGTTAATTATATTATATTTGTAAGAAGGTACAGGGCAAGGATGTAGTCTAATTGGTACTTGCTGATGTCTTCTGGTTCCTCCATGTTTATAGTTATGTCTTTCGTTTATTGAACCACGGGTTTGGCACCACCAGTTAATCCCGCTGACAGAATTCAATAAGCATCTGCTCTATTTTTATCTTTCTCAGTCCATATGGCACTATGAGCTCCTGCTCCCATCCTTCTCAGACTACAATGTTCCAATCACCCATTATGATGGTGTTCACTTTCCCTTTTCCCTAATGTTGAACAATTACTGCAATTTCATCATAAATTTCTTCTAACTTGACATAATCTGGCTCAGATGTTGGCATTTACACTTGAACTATAAAAAAATTCCCTAGTTCAGTGTTTAATTTCACAAACATTAATCGATCACTAGGACAATCACTTTATCAATACTTTTCATAACTTTACTAACATTTTTCATAACTGTTGCCATTCTTTTATGCACTCTTTCCAGCTTAAAATATTATTGTGTAATTTCCAGAAACATTTCACCTTGATCTTTCCACCAGACTTTACTTAAACCCGCAATGTTAACACCACACCTTTGCATTTCCATTTTCAAATTTTCTAGTTTCCTGGCTCTTCTCTTTGTCCTTACATTCCATTTTACTATGCTGAAAGGGAACATTTTAGGATTGTTCTATATTGATCACTTTCACTGAAATAGTCCCCGCCTGGAGATCCGAGAGGGCGACTAATTTAAAACCGGAATTTTTTTTACCCCTCATTGGTTTTGTTCCATTGACAAAGGGGGTTTATTTATTTGCGGATATTTCCAATGATGATTATATCTTCAACTATTTGTTTGAGATACGAAATAACTTATCAGAGTAAAGTTGTAATGCTGTTAAAAAATATTTAATTTGAAATATGTTTATATAAAACCAATAGTTTCTAAATTATAATCAAATGTATTTTTTTAAACAAAAGTCTTTGAAATTAGAAATTGATTTTTTTGCTCTTTGGAGGTCAGAGTTGTTCTTTGTTCTCGATGATTCCTAAACAGTGTTTATATTTTATTCATGCTATTTGGAATGTTTCTGCAACAATGTATTATTTTGTTTAACAAATCTTTCAAGTTTTTAGTAACTGTATCTACTTTTAATATAAAAGAGCGTTAGTGCAGTGCACCATTGCATGTATTTAAAAATAATACATTCTTCAATTAGGCCTACATTGTACCTTCAATCTGTTGATTTGATCATATTTACTGTTTTTAGGCCTACAATGTACTTTCAATCTGTTGATTTGATCATATTTACTGTTTTTAGGCCTGAATAAAAGGATTTAAGCGTCCGCACACATCTATAAACTAAACTTAGCTTAAATAAAACAGGTGCATACGGCTAGTTTTAGGCTCCATTGTTATATAATTTAATACATAAATAATCATAAATATGTTTAAAACAGCTTTAAATTACTTAAGACTTGACTTAAGCACTCTTTTGGTTTATTTTTATTTCACTCACCCTGTATACTCAGCACAACACTATTTACAATGGCAGATCTGTCATTAGCAGCTCTACATACATATTCTCCTTGATCTTCTACTTGCACTTGTGGGAGCACTAACACACGATTGTACTTAGAAAGAACTGCTCCGCGAGGCAGATTTCCATCCCGTTTCGTCCAATTGTAAGAAGGTGGAGGACTGAAAAACCAAAACAATTACTTTTGAGTATAGTTTTGAAAATATTTCAAACTAAATAATAGGTGTATGGATTGGCATGCATTAACCAGAGCTACATCTATCCATCATAGACTAAACTAGAGATGGTCCACTCGAATTTTAGAATCCTTGAATCCACCAAATCCTGACAAGTATTAGAGATTCAAGGATTTGGTGTTTTGCTGGCATCTATGGTCGAATCTTCCACCTCCTAAGCAAAGCATAATAGTTTTAATTCAAAAATTACTAAGTTAGGCCTACATTAAAATCTGAGGAAAGAGAGGAAGCGAGAAGAGGGGGAAAAGAGAGGACGTGAGAAGAGGGGGGAAAAGAGAGGACGTGAGAAGAGGGGGGGAAAGAGAGGAAGTGAAGGGAGGGGCTGGGAGGGGGAGGACTGGATGAGGGGCAGGAAGGCGATAGAAATGGACATAGTGGAAATAGAGAAGGAACACACAAAAAAATTAAATACTTTAAACTACACTGTAATAGGTCTAAAATGGAGAGATTTAGAATTTAACAAAATTCTTAGTAATTCATTCAAAAGTTAATTAATTTATCCTATAATTAGAAAAAAAAAGTTGTTTCTTATAATGTAGGTTGTTAAATAGTTTTAAATATTATAATCAATCAATGCCAACATCTAAATGTATTTAGCATTATAGAATAAATAAAATTACTTACTATCCAAATGCTACACACTCAAGACGAACTTCTTCTCCAGCAACAGGAGCTTCAGGAAAAGCTTTGGGAAAGTTGTTGGGAAACTTTAATTGCTGATAATTTGCTAAAAAAAAATATATAGAGAGAGTTTACTTTAACTAAACTTGATAATTATTTGCAATATTTTTTTAAATTTGCTTGTCCTATATATAAGTTTAAAATAACCTTTTTTAAGTGACTAATTTTATTTGACATTATATTGATATCTTTATTTTATTATTAGGTTTTAAGTATTTCATATAAAAATATATTTATTTGTGGCTTATACATCAGAGTTGCAGCACCATCCACAATTTTAATATACATTTCAATAAAGTTAATTATATTAAAAATTAAATTACAATCTTTGTGGATAATAACTGTGTTGTATTAAATGGAGGCTACACAGCAGGCACTGCAGCATACTCTAAGCCCCTTGTCTGGTGATGAAGTGTATAAGGAGAAGAGGGGAATTAAGGGTAATGTCTGCATGCTCACGTGAGGCTGGAGCTGTAACAACTGTAGATAAAGTTGATAGCAGCAGTCTAGTGTTAAACTGAACAGTGCTACTACAGTTTTGTTATTCTTCCCTAACCGTGCGTTTACAAATAATTTTTCTCAAATAAGTTTAAACCAAAAAGAGCAAATTAAAAACAACAAGTATTAACTTTCTAATCTTCCTGATTTAGTAGAAATCAAAATAATACAAACAATATTTGTAATAGGAAATTATACCATGATTTTTATGGCAAATTTGAGTGAATATGTGTTTATCAAGTGAACAATATGGCAAATATGAGTAACTATGTGCTAATCAAGTGATAAATGAAATGTTTTATCCATCATATTTACTTTTTAGTGGTGATAGTTTTAGAGTCAAAGCTGGTATAAAACTTGGGGCAATTGTCAAAGATAAAAAAATATGAAGACTTTTCTAAGCACATTAAAAATAATCTGTATTTAGAATTACTGGGACAAAATAGAATAGTGACACAGTTAAATGAATCTTATACATCAAACTTTATTACACACTTTAAAGGGATAAAAAAAAATTATAGAGGCATTCTTTCAAAAATAATTGTTTATATTATTTTTGGTGGCAAGTATTAACTTTCATTGCATCACCATAGAAAAATAATAATTTCATTAGTCTACTAGTTTTTCTAGGCTAGTAGAATTTTCAAGAAGAAAAGCAGTTAAAGATTTAAAAACACATTGTGATAAATCGGTCTTCATGAGGACTCAAAATTAATTCAAAATAAGCTCTATTTAATTAAATCACATTTTATGATTCTGTTCATCAAGTGCTCAAATAATTTACTTGGATCTACAAATGAAGATGACAATAGAGGTTGATTGCTCTGAAATATAGAGAAAAATTTCTCTAACTCAAGGGAAACTGACAGCATGAATCCAACCTTTGTTGTCAAAAATTCATACTTAACACAATTACTTAATGTTTGAAAATGATCATATTTTGGAGGATTCTTGTTAGAAGAATAGACATAATTTTTTAAATAAGGTAGCAATGAAGTTGTTATCTCTAACACCTTAGGATTCTCTACCCACTTAATAAAACAAAACTTCATTGGGGAAAAAAGAAGATCCTGTTATATTTTGGTAGTCTGTACAACTCAGTGGAAAATCTTTAAATAAATAATATAATGAGCGTAAAAATTGGTTAAGAGCCCAATTAGAGTTAGCTTCTGGAATTTTGTAAGCATAATGGAATATGTCTAACTAACAAGATCCAAATTCCAGCAACTCATGATCTTGTGGCGAATCTTCCTTCAAATAACTTTTGAGATAATTTAAAAACTTGAAGTTTACATTTAGCTCATCCATGGAACTTGAAGCATTTTTTTAAGATCCAAGTGCTCTTATTTTAGTTCATTAATATAAATTGAGCTGTTGCATGACCTAAAATGATGTTAAATATCTTATATGAATTTTATTTTCATTCTAGAAGCAAACAACAATAGCGACCTGGGTCTTCTGAGCCGCAATATTTAAGCGTTCATCAAATGAAATGCATTAAAATGGGAATTGGTTATCCATATTTACAAGCTCACTTTTGAAAAATGGACTTAGTCTATACACAATGACACATCCAAGTTAATATTTATGCATTTGGAATTTCTGGGCAATACCACTATTGGAAAACATTACTTTGAAAAGATCACTACAAACAGAAAAAATTCAAGGAATAGAATTTGTCATTATTTGACTAATACCCTACAATATTTCAGCACAAAAACTTCCATCTTTGACAATTAAACTAGGAATAAAACAACTAGATTTAGTTTTGAGTTTCAAAACTACTTCATAGTCATAAGCACCAGAATGTATATCTTCACCAAGTAGACCTACAGATTAAACTGCAGGCTGCAGGAACCAAGGTAAAAAATGTTTACTCCCACCATCAGATTTCACTGTCTATATGCTTCGTTCGCTTGGCATGAAACTGGATTGAAGATACTCCCATGTTACTTATATCAAAGTTAGTTTAACACATAGAACAATGTCCTTTAATTTGATTATAATTTTTGAACATGTTCTGTCCAACCATTTATCCTTAAAAGAAGTTTTCCTCAGAGTTTACTAATTTCTTCTTATACACGTAGGTAACAAGATAAACAATAGGGCTCTGCAGAGTACTACCAACAGCCAGGCTTACGAACTGTACAGCTTTTTAGGAGAGAGTGGGGGAAGGAGCGAAGTGAAAAACACAACAAAGAGGGCACTATGCCATTGAAATGCTACTATAGTCAAAACAAGCTATTATTTATTTCTTCCTCTAGCATGTAGAAGGAGGGGGGGGTTTGGAGTAGATACTAAGAAAAGACAAGGGAAACAAACATTCCCACTGCAAGGTCAACTACCTATGTAGCAAACAATATTAGCGATCCTCAAAATGTTGATGCAAACTGGTGGATCTTCAATAAGAAGAGGCTAAATATTTTTTCAGTATTTGATTCAAAATTCAAGTATTCTTCCAGTATTTCAAGTATCAAAACAAAATCAGGTATATTTCCAGTATTTCTGGTAATGGTAGACAACCTTTCTAAGAGTGCTATTTAGAAGATGGGTTAATAAAATTTAGACAAAACTAAAAGGCCTGAATCTTTTGCTTTTTTGTCAGATAGTACAATAGATATTCCTGAAACGCAATCAGTGACTTTTTTTTTCAGCATCGCGTCTTACTACCTAATCAGGTAATATGCTTTTTCATAAAAATAGAATTAAGTGTAGAGGAAGAGTTTCAGGAATTTATGATCCTACATCACAAAATGCAGGTTTGTCTTTTTTAATGTATCTTAGAACAAATCAACATGGTTTTGAAAGGGAATGTTGAAAAGGCCAGTTTGAGAATGGTGACACTAAAGAAAGTTATGACAAGTTCAGGTGAAAGAAATATTCAAATTTGTAAAGCACTTGTCCCATGTAATTTTTTTTATTTTGTGAGAGTTTCAAATTTTATTAAAACACATTCATTCAAAATAACTAGAGGAAGTTGTTGCTAAATATCCATAGCTTAGCAAAATAAGACTTTTGACAGATATTGATGGTATTTACAAGTAGTGAGAGTTTCATCAAATGTACTGTTTTGTTAAACTTTTAATTACTGACTTGAAAATGTATTTGTGCTGGTGTTTTCCCATTTGCAAATTATAACAAGCACGCCAATGACTACAGATGAAGCAAAAAGATCCCCCCTTCCCCTTTAAAAGTAATCAAACCCTTTTATATAAGAGAATAATTAGGGGGAAATAAAAAAAGCAGCCATTCCAAACTTTAACAGCAATAATTGAGAAGTGTGGCTCTACATAAAAGCAGAAGGATGGATATAACATACAAACAAAGAATTTGAATTAGTTATATAATAATTTTATATTATTACTATGTGTGATAATATTTTTTCACAAATTTCCTATCAGAATTTTGGGGTAAAATTGTTCACCCCTGGCTTAGTTATCATTGGATACAGAAATCAAATCAAATATGAATTATGTAATAACTTATAAATCCCTAAAAAGTAGATACTAAGTTTTGTTTAAATCAATCAATATTTTGCTACAATATCGTTGGCCAATTTTTTAATATTATTTTTTCATGCATTTTAAGGTATTTGCATTAGGTTTTACAAAGGTTTTTTATGTGGTAGGGCTGGAGGTGAGGGGAAGAAGCATGAATGATGGCATGTTAATTTTATAAATGCAATTAAGTGCTTTAGGCTACTTTTATGGAATTCATATTCAGGGTGATTCGTAATTGTATACAATAAAGTGATGCATTGGAATCGACATACAAAAAAGAAACATAAAAATCTCACAACAGCATATTGCCGGGACTGCTTTTATATCTAATTATTATTATTAGCACGGCGTCTTACTAACCGTTCGGGTTATACGCACTTACGCTAATGTGTAATGGCATGACAAGGAGATGGAATGTCACACTCAGTTACTTGATGTAATTGAAAGTAGCTAGTAAGATGGAGGAACAATACACAAACAAGGAACTAACCGATATGTTTCTGATCATGGTGAGGAATGACAAAATTCTGCTATCGCTGCTTGTATGTATGATGAATTTTTTCTTGACCAATGATACCCAAATCCAAGGACATTTGGGGCCTTGAATCGTCACCTGAGTGAAACCAGTAGCTTTGCACTTGTGATGGTCAAAGCTGGTAGGCCGTGACGCCACAGGATCATTGCAGTGGAAGAGGCAATTCTAAATTCTGTGGAACAGTTACCGGATTCAAGTACACGGCGATGAGCCTCACCTCATCATCTGCCACAGATCCACGTGGAGAAAAGTACATGACAAATTTCTGTTCTTTCATTTGCAACTTGTGCAGGAGTTAAATCTAGATCTCGATTTTGAAAGCTGTAATACATTTTGCAAGTGGCTCCTGCACCTCTGCACCGCAACTCTAAAATTACTCAGCAGAGTTCTGGCAATAGATGAAGCAATATTTACCAGAAATGACAGTAAATCTCTGCAACCAGCACATTAGGGCAGACACAAATCCAAATGGCGTCCTGAAGGTCCATTCACAATATAATTTCTTCATCACCATTTGGGAGGGATTTGTGGGATATATTCCTCTAAGACAAAATGAAATTCCCGTATGACTACGAGGTGAAAACGACTTACACTTTCTACAGACCGTTCTCTCCCAACTACTTGAGGACGTTCGCTGGCAAAACAGCTGAACATGTGGCTGCTCCAGGATGGAGTCCATGCACATTACTACTGTGCAGTGAGATGCCATTTTGACAAATACTATCCCAGGCGATGGATTAGACACAACGGGCCTGTTGCTTGGTCAGTGCAATCTCACGAGCTCATGCCTAGCAGCTTCTGGTTGTGGGGCCATATGAAGAGAATTGTGTACTTCCAACAACACAACACAACACAAGAGAAAATCTATGGAAAGCAATTGTAGCTGCTGGAAATACGATCCTGGATTTGCTGTACATCTTCCAAAGAACAAGACAGTCATGGTGCGGGAGGGCTTAACTGTGTTATGAATGCAATGGTGGACACTTCAAACCTCTCCTATGAACAAGCAATGTTCCCCTACCCAGGTCAATAAAATACTCTACAACATAAAGTTAGCCTCTGTCAGACCTGTTCCTGTCACTCTCATGATAATGAAGTGTGTGTGTTAAAAAAACTAGTTTAGGAACATCACATACTTCACAGACCTAATTGGTTTGTTTCAATAATATTCAAAATGTGAGATTTAATTTTAAAATATTCTTATCTCACTTAAATTATCAAGCGAGTATTTTTTTTTATCAAAACCATTAGTCAAATATAAGTTAATATCAAATGGTATATACCCGCCTCGGTGGCGTAGTTGGCTAATGCGCTAGTCGTGTTGAGCTCGACTGCTGAGGACGGGGAGATCGAAGTTCGAATCTCGGTCGGGTGAACTGGGGGTGGTTTTTCCTAAATGGTTTTCCACTCTCCCTCCACGCAAATGCGGGTTCACTTCCTCTAATTTAACCTTCCCAATTCCTAATCCATTAGCGTAATTAGTACTTAAAGCGTATAACCCGAACGGGTAGTAAGATGTGGTGCTAAATAATAATAAAATCAAATTGTATAA
>CABFVX010003260.1:69035-90396 GCA_902151425.1 Timema shepardi
AAAAAAAGAGCATGAATCCAAATTTAGGTTTTCAAATTGATTTGAGTGCTTATATTTTGGTAACTAGCCTATATCTACTTGTAATAAATGCATCAACATATAACAAGAATTAGTCTACAGTTTTTTTAAAATCTTTAGTTTACCAAAATCAAAAAGAACACATTAATCTACCCAAAAAATAATAATTTAGCTACAATAAAGTGTAATTTTTTAGTACAGCAAAAAAAACAGTACTTACAATGAGGGTTAACATTGAGAGTAAAAAAAGGTCCATTTTGTCCTTGATCTGAAACCTTGCTTTGAACATTACAACTGTAATTGCCTTTGTCAATGTGTTCCAAAGCAGAAAAGTACAAAGCACCATCAAATGACACAAATACTCTTTTATCTTCTTCCACAAAGTTTGGAAAGTAGTCACGGGCCCAATAATATTTCACACCTAGAAGCATATTATTCATATATAGTATAGGTAGATATATTACTAACATAAATAGAGAATGGGGAAGGGGAATAGAGTAGGAGAAAAGAATGGGATTAGGGTAAGGGATTGAGGTAGATGGGGTTAAGAATAAGTAAGGGCGATAAAAAGATAAAAAATACAGCTGCCTACTTGAAGCAAAGTTTTTATATTTTCTATATTTAAGTGTATATTCCATTCACAATAGGTTTTTACCTGGATGACAGTTCGAAAATCATATGTTTAGGTTTTGGGTTGCCAACACTTGTAAAAGATCACAGTTTTGTTATAAATGTAAAGATCTTTAATTACCTGTTATATATTACATTTAAAATAACGTAAACTTAAGTTTTCTCATACTATTTCATTTTTTTAAATAATTTCTTTTTGTCCAGCTCGAAACAATATTTCGAACATAATTAAAAGTACTTATTTTTCATTTTTGAACGTTACTGATTTTGTGTAATATAGATATACATCAATACCTTTTAATACAGGCATCGTATTTACTTGGAAAAGAGAAAATTGTTGTCATTTTTTTTACATAAAATACATGATTTTATGATTATTTTATCGTATTTTGAAATATTTAACTGAATAAAGTATTTTCATCAACTGCGTGTCCGCATCATTGTAAAAAAACTTGTTCACCGTTATGTTCAATCATATGGTTTAAATTCGTCAGTCGCCATTTTGAGGCTATGTTCGTTAGAATTTTTTGTGAAAGTGGTGTGAATATTTTTTTAAGTGGAATAAAATGATAAATAAACTTTGTGTCCGACCTAAAATAAATATATAAATAATATTGGCCTAAATTACTGTGGTTAACTATCACATTAATATATTACCATCTGTTTTAATTACAGTCATCCAAAGTGATAGATGTCAGCTGTTGGTGTAGTGATATATTAGGGATAACTTCTAGTAACATTTCGAGCTGTCATTCTGGTAAACTTAGCTCGTGAATGCCTTATAGCTGGTGTACAATAACAAAGTGTATTTAGCAAAAAATAAGTTGGAGAGGAAAAAAAGTGGAATAAGGGAGGTGAGAAGGGGGACCAAACATAGTAAAAGTGGGATGAGGTAAGTGTGAAGAGAAGTAGAAGGACTGTGTAAGAGGGAAGATATAGATATTTGGTAAAAAGGAAGGTTGGAGAAATTGGGAAAAGTAGAAAAGAGAATGAAGAAAGTGGGAAATGGGAGAACAAGGGGGGTAATATGAGCATAAAAGGAGGGAAAAAGGAATATTATCATAGTAACAAAGTAAATGGTAAAATATGAGCATAAAAAAGTAAATATGAACATAATCCAAAAGAAAAGAGGGAAATAAGAGCATAATAAAGAAGGAAAATATAGGGGAGTGATAAAGGGGGATGGAGATAGCTGTGCTGGAGTGGAAGGATAATGTTTGATAGAGGAGAAGGAAGAATCTTGTGATGGTGGAGAGGGGAGTGTTTTAATTGACCATGGGAGATCTTTTTTTTTCCAAGAGTTTAAAATATTGTAAAGAGAGATGGGGGCGATCAGAGTGAAAGTGAATGTTTGTTTGGCCCTTGTGAGCCTTGTGTGTGAATCATTGTGCTTTCACTCATAAAAGTCCCTTATAAAATAAGAAGCCTTGCAAATAAGTGCTAGAAATGTAGTGTTAAACTTTTTGAAATATACAAATGAAACCAAGATTATTTATTTATTTATTTACCTGGGAAATGTTGAGGTGGATCACAATAAACTGTTTTGCCCCAATTTTGGTTCCCATTTTCAGGAGAACGTTTGAGGTTGAATACTCCAATGTACCCGAAAGAAAGCTGGACACTTTCTGATACAATTGTACCAAACTTATTGGATGCTTTGCAATGGTATGTGCCTCTGTCTTCAATCTGGAAATAAAGGTATATTTAAAAGTAACAGGATTCCAACTTTGGAAATAAATAAATATTTTGAAGGTAAAATTAAAATGCTTTTACATTGCTATTAAAAAGGAATTAACTTAAAAGAATGCTAATAAATTATAAGAAAAATTGTAAAAAATTATGTTTATCAGGTGGCTAAGAAAAATGTATCTGCAATTATATACAAGCATTGATCAAAGCAGGTTTTAAAACGTACCAAGAAAGAACAGCATTAAGGTGATAAAGATAATGAAAAACTCGTTCCTGTTGAATAAATTATATTTAAAAAAATTAAATCATTTGAATTAAAATTATTTTAATCTTAACATATATCTTTCTTTAACTAAGGAATACTGCCTTAAAACACACGATGTTTAATAATTGGTTTTATATTAAATAATCAGATGAGAATGTAGTTAAAGTTCGTATAAAAAAAATGCATATAAAATAAAACACATTTACAGATAAATAGATATAAAGTCTTGTCTACCTGCTTGGGGTCAAAAATTATAAATGTTCCACCACTTAGTGTATAACGCCGGTCACTCAAGGGATCAATCTGTTTTGCAACCAATCGATCATTTTCATAGTCTTCTTTGAACCAGTTATATGTTGGTGTGGGATAACCACCAGCCAAGCAACTATAAAGAAAGAAAAACGAAACAATTGATATACAAATTAAATCATAATTATTTTTAGATACAAAAAGGAAAATATGCAGCAAATTTAATTTTTAGTTGAGAAAATTACACCTATACACAATAATCCAAAATGAAACCGCCAGGATTATAGAACGAAAACTGATAGGTTAAGATCACACAGGTAGTGAGGCAGGGATGTAATTATGAGTGGAGAAGAGTGAGGCGTTTGCACGTAACAAGGAGCGGTCAATTAACACACATCAAGAGTTGCAAAACGGGGCGGGTCGGCACTTCTCTGGTTGGTGAAATGGTGTTGTCAAAACTATCCCACAAGGTATTTCTTTGTGAGAATTTATTATTTTAAGTTGAAAAATTTGAAAGGCCGGGAAAGGAGTGAGTGGGTAAATGAAGAGTGACCAAATTTAGACTATTGTGGGGAATGCATGGGTATATGGAGGGGGTGTGGGGGTGTTTATGAAGTTCAAACCCCATCTCTCCCCAAATATGTTCTTAAATTTTTAATATGAAGATTAAAGGACAAACTTCAAATAACTTAGTGGCATTCACTTTAAAAAATTTGCCAGGAATGGACAGAAATTTAAGCTTCTAGAGGCATTTAATTTTCAAAACATTTCCTGGCAAATATCAATCTAAATGAAGTCTACAGGCATCTGATTAAAAAAAAACACTTATAAGGGGCCAATCTGAGTAGCTTTTATATGTATATAATTTTTTTTTTAATTAAGCAATGAACATTCCAATTAGCTTCTAGAATCATTCTATTTTTTCAAATGGGTTAAGGGAAGACCACTTAAATTATCATCTAGTGGCATCTATTAAAAAAAATCCAGGCAAGGATCATTCCAAATAACTTCTAAGAGCAGCCAATTTAAAAAATTTACTTGTAAAACATCACTTCAGAGAGCTTATAGAAGTATATAATGTCTAGGTTCTAGAGCATTCCAAACTCCAAAAAAACTCTCAAATAGATTCAATGGAATCTAGTTTATAAAAAAAAATAGGGTGGTTCTTAGGATAAATTTCATAAATAATATGAGTAGAGTAATAATTTCCTTTTCTCGTCTAACTCTTTTAAGAAGAGTTTCATACATTTCTTCTGCTAAATGACTACTCCGAGCTTTAATTTTTTCCCCTAAAAACCTGTAAAACTTTTCAAACCAAAATCAATGTTACATTTCTGCAACATGACGCTTCTATGACCACATTTATTAGTCATAATGCTTTTCAGTGAGTTACCTGAATATTGAAAAGAAGCAACTTTTTTTGATCAAATGTAGATCAATTAAGGCCTTCTTATTGCAAATTTTTTAATCCAAAAACATTTAGATCATAATTATCAGTGAATTCCATCTTGTTTTTACACTTCCTTGAAATGTTTCGAGGCATATTCTAGTAAAATAAAAATTCAAGTAGAACTTTTTTTAAACATTATTATAATTTTTCTGGTTTTATTTATTACTTGTTGTATGTTTCATGATATCTTTAGAATTGGAAGGTTTTTTTCGTCATCATTGTGATCATAACTAAGTTTCATGATAGTTTACTCGGGTTTTTTGTAAGACTTTATGTATAAAACATCCATATGATGAGATGAAGATTGTGATTTAAGCACAGAATATGTTTGTTCTGGTTTTTCCTTCTAGATGTTTTACTATACTTTCCTTGTATGTTGTTTAAGCTGTGAAGTGTTTGGAAATTGAATTCCATTTCCAGCTTATATTAACTTAACCATGTATCCACATTTATAGTGGAGTATTATGTTTAAATAACATCTATTTTTGGTACTCACCCATTCATCAATGGTTAAACTTAATCTGCAATAACCTTTGAAAGAACTAGCTGAATGAAATTGCTGTTAGTAATGGCATTAAGTTGTAGAAATTCTTCTGTCACCAATTTGGCTACAGTTCAATTAGATTTTATTATTTTTCTTTAGTTTGCTAAGTCTTGATTTTTTTTATATATGGTCGGTTGATTCGTCGACATAAATGGTATTTGTAAAGTGGTTTGAGTTTTAGCCTCTTAGCTTTCTATTATTTCCTATTTCAACAAGAATAGCATTTGTAAAGTGATTAGAGTTTTAGCCTCTTAAGCTTTCTATTATTTCCTATATAGACAAGAATGGTATTTGTAAAGTGGTTAGTGTGTTAGCCTCTTAGCTTTCTATTATTTCCTATCTATATATTAATTTCCTTTTCCTAAGCACTTCAATTTATTTATGTAAACGACTTAAAATTTGCCCATCTGTTATAATATATAAGGACATTTGACCAGTTTATCCTTCATTATACTCAATTCTTCTTCCCTCAACTTTATTAGTAATTATACATTGTCATTGTCAGTATAATGTGGAAACATCTTCATTAAATAGTATTGCTATTTAACCAGTTAGTCCTAATGTGTTTTTAATGGTTGTCAGTATGTTTTATGTATATTCTAGGTCTTTTTTAGTAATTACTTATCTTTACTAAATTGTTTAATCCTACGGTAGTGTGGGGTTCTACACTAATTTTAAGTAGCCCAACCCATGAACATAATTGTAAGCAATATTTCCTCTAAATTTCAATTCACTAACTTTATTTTTAGGCTATTAACTTTTCAATACAAAAATTTTCATTCTATGAAAGCCATTATTGAAATTATACCTCCATTCGTGATTATTACTATTTTATTTTTATTATTTTGTTTTTACCTGGAAACTGGGCTCTATTTCAATTTGTACATGTGGCTTCAGAATAAGAGGGGATTGGCGTGGAACTGCGAGCTAATACGCGCTTAGCATTAGCTTTTCTTAATTGTAAAGTGGAGGAGTTGTGCTTGGGCACGCAAGTTTACCACTCACACATCTCTAGTGACACGCAAGTTGATTGGACACACATCTCTTGTGATACTGGTACCTACCGATGTGCTACACTTCTAAGTTTGGTATAAAAGCGTTTTGGGTATGATGAGTTTAAGGGTAAAAAAGGATCCACCGCTTTTATAAAAATTTCCTTTAACAACAATGTAGTTTTATTTTGTTTCTCATGTGGTTCAAGAGGGGGATTCATAAAGCGGGTTATATGTTTTACCGGGCACACATAAAAGGAAGTTTGTAACTAGCATGGTAGTAGTGTACACCATATAAAGTCAAGGTCATACACTTTACATTTAGTGCATCATCCCTCAA
This sequence comes from Timema shepardi, assembly GCA_902151425.1. Classification (NCBI taxonomy): domain Eukaryota; kingdom Metazoa; phylum Arthropoda; class Insecta; order Phasmatodea; family Timematidae; genus Timema; species Timema shepardi. The sequence continues at coordinate 75,213 of CABFVX010003260.1, forward strand.
ATAGTTTCTGATGCTGTAACTACTTCTAATATTTAATTATAGCTAAACTAAGTGTTTCTTAAAATTTAATTTTGGACACTTTACCAATTTCAACTTTTAAAATATAATGAAAGTTATCAGCTTGATTATCATTTTTCTGTCCTCAATTCCTCACCCCCACAAGTAAAAAAAACCCTCGACGAGATCTCTGATCCTCTACTGAAACTTTTGGCTGCCATGACCCCAAAGACTACTGTCTAAATGAATGTAAAGAAGGGGGTAAGAGATGTGAGAAGAAGTGACTAGGTAAAAATTGTTGAGAGCTTCTGTTTAAGATCTTTGGTTAATTCGAATTCCATGAATCCCCTCCAAATGTTGTGAAAAGCCACTTACCCATTTGCTGGCAGTGGTACATACATAGCACAATACATTGTGTGGCCAAACTGTTCAAGGCCCAAACAAAATCAAAGGATAAAAAAGGGAGAACAGATGTGCAGCTGAATTTTACAATTTTTATAAATACAAATAATTATTCTCAAACTTCCTGGGTACCTTCCATTTTTTCCCTGGGTCTTGCCATACAAGAAATTCAACAAATTCCGGGAATTCCCAAGCCATTCTGCAACTCTAAAGTATTAATAAATATTGCCTTAAGTTACAAACATTACTTGGTAGAAAAATGTAACCTAATTGGATTTATTTGGTTTTTGAGTTAATTATTAAGTATAAAAGATATACAAAACTGTGTGTAATATATATACATTAACAATTTTGTATATTTTTTGTGTATATACTTATATATAATGTTATCTTATGAAACAATCCTTGAAACAACAAATATGAAATTATGAAATCATACCTTAATGATATGTCATTAGTGATTGTTTTTTTGGAAAGATCAAATACTACATCATGAGGTTGTTTGATGAAGTACGGACCTCGTGGAATCTTCTCAGGGTTGTCAATATCCACACCATACTGGTATGTTCGATCATCCACTACCATATAGCGTAGTGTAGCCACAGGTACTTCACAGATGAACAACATAAGTTCATCACCTTTTACTTTCTCAAAGCCCCAACGGTTCAACTTGTTTGAAAAACTGTAATCATGGTAAATTATAGAAAACATAGTTAAAGTGATCTTTTCTGACTGAACGATTATGGCTTGAATAACAAGGTTGGTGTATTCAACAATAATATGGATGGGTGAATTAAGATTCTAAACAATGATAGCTCCTTTTCTAGATTTGTTTAATTATATGGGAAGACAAAATAATGTTTGATGAGTTGAAGAAATAAAAGGTAAATATTATTTGAAAATCATTATGTTAGGGATATCATATAAGTGTATGCCATGACTTATTTAGGAAGAGATAGTGTAATCTTGTAATTTATTCATAAGGTTACATATCATACATTTCTTATTTAGTTAGTTTTTAAAAGCTATTTTCGTGGTATCTAACAAATTGCTCAAGAATATTAAATCTAACACAGAGAGCTGTGATTGTAGATAAGAATTAAGCGGCAAAATTTATAGTTGTGTGGCTGTAATTTTATACATGGTTAATTTTTATAATATTGGCTACATTGAACATAACAAGGTATTTAATGTAAATAACTAATACAATAGTTGAATAAATAGTTTCAGGGTTCTTACACAGACATGAAACATAAATTTAAGGGCTTTTCAAGGATCAAAATTGTTATTTCTCATACTGCCAAAAGCTAAACACGTCAATAAAACAAAATTATAAACCATACCAACTTTTTAATAGATGGGAATAACTTTTCACTTAATTTAATGAAGAGTTAGGACCATAAAAATAGTAATCTAACTTTGTTGTCACTTACTTTACTATCCTTGATTTATTGGTTAGTAGGCAATAGTATATATACAACATATATTTTTAAGGGAAAAAAATCCGTTTTTGAGAAAATGGTCACCAAAATATTAATGACTTTTTATATCCTTTTATTAATACAGCCAATTAAAATCTCATATGAAAGAGTTATTCAAGACCTTTCCAAAAATACTTGAATCACTTCTATAGGTGCCCAGGTTACTGAAATATTCAATGTTAAAGTTAACAAGATGGTGACAAAATTGGTTGAAATCACAAATTCTACACCCCTATAGCATCACAAATAAAAAAGATAATGACCTGAAATTTTTCATAGTCACATATCTCAGGTGTTTCTTTCAGTATGCCAAATTTTAAAAAAAAATGTAAGATTGAAAAGTGCCTCTAGATTTGATATGGAATGCCCCTGAGGATGGAAAATGTTAGGATGCCAAAAAAAAATTGTTGGAAATGAAGTATGTAGGAAAAAGACCACTGGCGAGGCCAAGAAAGAGAGGGGAGGAGCAGATACAGAAAGTGTTAAAGTGAGAGGATAAGAATGGGAGAAATTAAAGGAGGAAGAATAATGGTGGAAGGATAGAGAAAGATGGAGGCATTTTACTAAACTGACTCATCCACAGGCTGGAAAAAGATGGTGATGGTGATAATGATGTTTTTGATCTCGAGTTATTTAAAACTTGTATTAATATGTTCAACCACAATACTAGAATTATTTACTATTCAGTTTTAGGATTATGAGTATGCCTGTTCAAAATACGTGTTGATCAACATTGCAATAAATATTTGACCAACCTTAAAATATTTCAAAAAAAGCATTTATTATTTCATATTGGCTACTTAAAATATTATTTAAAATTATGAATATCAACTTTTATAAGCATTAAAAATGGGAAGGATATAAATTTGTATTTAAGACCACAACTGCGCATAGAGGAATAGAATTGGAACAGAAGAATTTTAACACTTCAAATTTATAGCTGCTTGTTATTCTGAAGTTTTCTTATAGGGGAGGCCTAATTAAATTTACAAAGGCTTATTTTAGGGAAATATTATCTTATTAAATTGTCAATTTTCTTAACTTTTTTTTTAATATTTGGTGTAGTTTTAATGTCTTAAAAATACATGGGCATTGAAATCATTTTAATTATTTTTTTTTATTATTTTTTTAAACTAGTGTTCTTATTTATAAATAGATTGGTTATATTTCTCATTTAAAAACTAACACTTTCATTTTCTCAACTTTTTTTTCAAAAGTATTTATTATTAATAAAAATGAATTTTATTCTTATTTTAACACATTCAATCCCATGAATGACCTTAGTTGTTTAAAGCTGCCTTGTCTAAATGCCCATGATTGACTTTGGTTGATTAACAAAACCAATCAAAACAAACTTGAGAAAACCCTTCTGAAAGGGGTTCTACTGCATATTTCTTAGACCTTCCGTTGGATGAGACTTGAATCTTCATTTTGGTATTTGAATTCTTTGTTTTCACATAATACAGATGAGTATTATGTTTGTTCTTTTCATAGTCGTGCTTCTTTGAAAACATGACAAAGAAAAAATGATAATATCAGTAGTCAAAGCAGAAAGCGTAAAATTTCTCATGAAAGAAGTCTAAGTGAACAAGAAATAAGGTGATTTAATAGTTAATACTAATTCAGAAAATGAACTAATTCTGTCTGATATAGAAAGAATTTTAACACCCTCCCCATTTACCCTTACTGTAAATACAAATGTAAATAGGTTATTGATTCTCCTAAAAAGTTTGACATGTTTAGATTTGGATTTTACCCCAGAATTTTATCAACATCTCGCTGACCAAACTTATCTATATATAAGTCAGGCCATGTGTTTGGTTCCATGCCCTTTCACAACATATTATATGCATTAGATATGGATTCGTATGACCATGGAGAAAATGAATAAATTCTTGAGCCTGATGTTCATTACATGTATTATCAATAAACCAAAACCAAATATGTAGCTTATTGGGTGAATGATCTTGTTTTTGGCATGATTATTTAAAAAACAATGTCCCTCAATCGATTTGAGGTCATTCTCATCTTTTTTCACTTCAATGACAGCAGTCTATACCAAGATGATTCCTGTGTAATCTAAAAAATTAACCTAGTCTGGTGATGTCAGATAAATTTTACCTTAACTACCCTCCATCACAACAGATGACTCTAGGTGAGAGTATCTTTGGTTTGGCAAGCGCAGCGAAAATCCATTAAATATAATAGAATTGTTGCATTATATATAAAAAGTTACTCATATTTTGGCTTTATCACTAAATTTTGACTGATAGTTTGAATCTTAAGTTGGGACAATGAAGGTAAATGACATTTCACATCTTTTTTAATCTTTTAGAGTCGAATATGAAATTAGTAGAAAGTGAGTAATGTTCAGAAAATATAAATAGGCCTAATACAAGAACCTAATAAATTTCCAAATATAAAATATATAAATGGGATTTTTTTTTGTACATCAAAGTAAATAAAATTATTGGATTTAAATAAATAAAAATATGGATTTCATTATTAAAAGTCGGTATGTAAAAGACATTTTTCATCTGAAAATATTTAAAAAAATCTACTCAAACTTAAGCCATATAATCCTTGAAAAGAGGATAGAAGGGAAAGGCCTACACACTTACCAGAAACTTACTCCAAGTTCACAATTAAAACACAACAAAACACATAAAACTTAATTTTCAGGGTACACTAGTCCCCCTTTTCAGCAGAAGAGCGTAAAAAACAGAATGGACTATGGCAGCATAGCAATGGGTTGATCATGGTCACTTAGATTCTGTACCAGTTTCTTGATTCAAAATAAATTTTGTCTTGGATTCTACTGTTGCCTGTTCAAACTTGTGTCTTTATTCTTGGTAGATGGATTGAATGTTGTATTTATATTACATTTAACTATATTATTATTAAATTAAACTATGTTATTATCATTTATATAGAAATTACTAACTGTTGTGAGTAGGTCTGCTTGGAAGGAATAGAAAGAAGAGAAGGTTTCTAAGCTTGAGACCAGGGTGGGTGCCTGGATCTGGTAATATATTGGTTAGCAAGTTCCCACCTAGGAAGCTGGGAAGCATTGCAACTATTGGGGAGGGCTCGTATTACTTTAATACTATAGCATGAATCAAAATCTTAATTATGTGTTTGGACATGAAGTGCTATAGGTTGGTCAGGGTTGTTGTGGTATGTATCAAAACCGTGACCATTCATTCGTTGTCTGAGTGTTCCTGTAGTGAGGCCAATGTATTCAGCAATGCAGTAGTTGCAATGTAGCTGGTGTTTAAAATTTTCTTTGGAGCAGTCATAGTGGCCTTTCATGCAATAATCTATTTGTGTGAGACTGCTGTTAATCGAGTTGAAAGTTTGGTGAATTTTGCAGGTACTACATCTCGGTTTGTTGCAAGAGTATGAAGAATCTTTGGCCTGATGTGGTTTGTTATTGTTTGTGCCTAGGTCGGATAATTTAAAGTGATCCAGAAAGTTGCAGAGATAAGGGGAGACATGTTATCCTTGGAGCACTGTTGAGAAGATTTTGTTCAAGAGGTGATAAGAGTAGGATATTGTAGCCTGTGTTTAGTATAAATCTGATTTCATCTAGTCTTTCATAATAATGGGTGGTGAGTAGTATGTCATTGGAAGTTGATTTTGCAAAAATAATCAATTTTGTATATTCTGCAATGAACTTTAAAATTATTTTAATGTGCTAAATAAAAATTCATAATAAACACATATAGTAATATTTCAGTGTACCTACCCATATCCTGTAATTGACCGAATTAAACGAGATTAGTATTAAGAGAACAAAATAATCATAAACTATATGTTTACGTGATGATGCTTCATTCTGTCTATTGATATTTATAGTTTTACTATGCATACATTTTTTTTTTTAAAGTGTGTGAATTTATGTAATCACCTGTAAGCAAGGTAGTCTTTGTTGAAAGTTGGGTCTTGCTCTGGAAGAAATGCATTTTCCATATTTACTAATGATGTTCCATCACCTTCATTAATCCAGTAATCAGGACTTTGCTGGTGGGCACTAGTGTACCAACGTCTGTGTTGAGGGTCTTGCCATTGAAGTTGATTAATCATGAAACCATATTCATCTGGACTATCTACACTCACCAAATCTGATTCATAAGCCTGAAATAGTTGAGACCTCTAGTTAATTCACTATGAGACAGCCTTAATGTTCCTCACAATAACATTAATATTCACAAAAAAATAAATTCAACTCTATAGGGAATGAATCTACACATTATAAATATATTAACTCTATTATAAAGTGTATAAGTTTTAATCCACCTAAACAATGACTTGGTGATGCTCAAAATGTATTTGATCAGCACAACACTATAAATTGTAATGTTCGCTATTTTCTAAATATGGGTCGAATCCACTATTTCTAGAATCCGAATCTACATTTTATTTTCGAATCTCGAATCCGAATCCTAGCAAATCGTTATAAATTTTAATAATTTACAAATAGACCTATATTACACATTATAGGCCTAAACTGTGAATTAAGATTTATTTCAATCATGCTTTCAATTTTAATCAACCCCAACCACCCCTCGCAAAATACAGGTTAAAATCCAGCCAAATTAAACAATCTAGACTCATTAATTTTTATTATTTTTTTATTATTTTTTTATTAACTTACTACCCATTCAGGTTGGACGCTTTAAGTATTAATTACGCTAATAGATTAGGAATTGGGAAGGTTGAATTAGAGGAAGTGAACCCGCATTTGCGTGGAGGGAGAATGGAAAACAATTTTTAGGGAAAACCACCCCCAGTTCACACAACCGAGATTCGAACCTCGATCTCCCTGTCCACAGCAGTCGAGCTCAACACGACCTGCGTGTTAGCCAACTACGCCACCGAAGTGGGTGATCATATTAAGGTTTAAAAATCAAATCAATCAAAATTTGAGTGTCTTTTAGTTATTTTTAAAAGTGTTGTTAGAATGAGTTAAAGTTTAAAAAAAAACATGTGAAATAAACAGATTAGGCCTAGTTATCCTTTGATCAACTTTAATCATCATCTAAGGATATTTTATTGTATTAAGATAGCAAAAATAAAAATACAAACGGATATTTTTAATAAAGATTATAAATGTTTAACAATTAAACATACTTTGGAAATAGTTAACTCAATAATACCTAAGTTGTTTTATTATCTTCTTATATATCCATTATCATATTTTCGCATAGAAAACAAATCTATTTGATTCTTGCGATATATCGATTTCTGAGAATACATTCTATTTAATACACGAACATATTTTCGACTACTATATGTTCATTCCCATGTTATAAGGAAAGACTACGTTTGAATATTTCTACAATTATTTCAATAACATATTTAAAAAAATCATAAACTCTTAAGTTAAAATCAATTTAAAAACAAATAATAGATTAGCAAGTCGTTATTTGATCCTTAAAACTCGAGAGCGCTTACTATGTGATCAGATTACCTGAATCGATTTTAAACAAACAATCGATATATGATACGTAGGCCAGTAGAGATAAATAAACAATTTTATCGCTGTCTGACTGTTGACAGTATTTATTTTTCATGAAACCCAACAAAATGTCTAACTTAAGGAATCGTATGCAATACATTGGGGTTCTTCGCGTAGTTGTAGATAATTAAAACCAGTTGGCTAGTAAGAAGTAACAATATCTTTATTTTAATCATCACTCGGGCGAGTAAACATAATATATGTCATGGCGGCTGACTTAATAGCGGGTGTAATGGCGGCTGACTTTGTATCATGCGTAATGTGTTCTTATTTCTGTTTTTAAAAAAAGCCGTAATTTGTTTTATTTATTTTGAGTTTATTTGTAATTATAGTTTTGATTTTCATTTTTTAAAGAGTTTTAATGTGTTCATTAAAATATTTACAAGATTGTTCATGAGGTAAAAGTTTATAAGTGAGCATGTGCCGAAATGCTCGAGTCCAAGTTTCCCATACAGGTGGGAGGGTAGGGTACTAGGCACGTAAGATTTTCCATACCTAATGATTATTTTTATTTTTTAAAGAATATTTTATTAATGTTTATCTCTTTTCTCCGACAAAATAAATATTACGGATTAAGTTGTGCTTTATCAAGTAGGCCTAGCTAAGTAATTTTTGAATTCAAGATATAATGTTTATGAGGTGAAAGATTCGATCATCGAATCCAGTAAAACACCGAATCCTCGAATACTTGTCAGGATTCGGTGGATTCGAGGATTCGAAGATTCGAGTGGCCCATCTCTACTATTTTCACATCCCTGAAATATTCTAAGCTAATATGTTAATATGTTAATTAATATGTTAATATTAAAATCCCATGAATTGATAAAATCAATCGGTTAAGAAAGTCACGTTAAATATCTCATATAAATTAAAATATATTAAATTACATTACATCTTATTTCATTTCATGGGAGCTTTGGAGACACATAGTACACATATCCTGAACTGAATAGCTCACAACAGGAGGAACTGTGTCTGCTTTCATATTATTCATGTCTCAAGTCAATTTTCTTTTTATTAAAATTATCGGGTGACCTGGTGGTCTAGTGGTTAAGGTGTCAGACTTCTATGCTGGCGGCCGGGGTTCAATCCCCGGTCCCGGCAAAGATTTATCTGATTACCAAACCCTTCCTTCACCTCTGACAAGACATCTTGTGAATGTGAGGAATGCCAGGTCTCCACCGTGGTTCGGATTCCACGTTAAACTGTAGGTCCTTCATTTCATCTCACAATCACCCTAACATTACACATTAGCGTAAGTGCGTATAACCCGAACGGGTAGTAAGAGGCGGTGCTAATAATAATAATAATAATAATAATAATATTAAAATTATCAAAAGTCATACAATAAGATACTATGCTATATTTAATAAAGTGAAGTTTGTTTCTTCTTCAGTTCTTGCAACTCCACTTCTATTGCTTCTTATTTCTCTTCAGTTGCAATCATTATTTTTTTTTTTTCCTTCTAAATCTTTAACTTGCATATCTAATTTCCTCTTTTCTGCCTTCTTCTTGTCTTCTTCACTTCTTTCCTGCTTCTTCATCTCCAAATATTCATGATAGCGTTTACCAAGCACCTCTCAAATAATCCAACATCTTTTTGCTAATGTGTATGTTTTTAATCCTTTCTGCTTCTTGTATCTCATCATGAATGTGACGCTGTGCAGTGACTTTTTTCATGCATATTTTCAACCAGTAAAGATTTATTGACTAAAAAACCATCTTCAACAGTTGCATTCCCATGAGACAAGGCAAATCTTTTTTACTTCCAAAAGATGTTTGTAGTTTGCATCTCCTATTAGAAAGCTACCATAAGTAGTGTCAAGTCCTACTTCATCACTAAATTAATCACAAGGACGAAATATTTCTTGAAGCTGAGAATTTTTGAGGTTGTAAAAATGCAATTATTCTTTATTGGCATTTTCGGCCAGAACATCATTTATGATGTTGGCATGGTTGAGTTCCTCCAAAAGAAAAGAAAATCTCTTCTGGCCCAGTTGAGGTGAATGTTGAAATAACACAAGGACCCAATGAAGACAAAACTCTCACAGATTTCTGTTTTAAGGGACTTCTTTCTTGTAGTTTTGCAATCAAGGTGGTTAACATACAGCGGCACTCATGTATAAATTCTTGTTTTTGTCTTTCTGTTACTGTGATTGCAGTTTCTCCTAACAAACGTTTTGTTGCAAATCCTGCATCAATATTTTTGCTAAGGATCAAATTTTCTGATTTTTTTTTTGGTGTCAATAGACAGTAACTTTGGACCCGTACACTTCATCAGATCAGGTTTCACGCAACGATTCATAAGGTATCTTAGAAGTTTCTCTACAGCTTCAAAAATATATGGAGTCATTGGTTTTGATGTCTGGAACCCTTGCAGGAAAGGCTGACATTCATCTGCAATTGTCTTGCAGAAAGCTAGTTTACACTTTAGGAATGGATCACAGGCTGCTCTTTTCAGTGTCTCTACAGGTTTATGTTTTAGGAAGTTTTGCTTCTTTGAGAAACTTAACAACATGGTCCCAAATATGTAATGCCCTTTGAAAGCACTTTGCATTCTCTAACCACCGCACACCACAGAACTTCAATGGAAAAGATGCACATCCTGTCAACTGGGTAAACAATGCTCGACGAGTTGGAGAGTCAGTGAACAGGTTTACATGTGATGCAATAAGCTACTTATATCCCAATCAACAGACTCCACTCCTGTTCTCAAGGAACCATGAACATCATGAAGCCCATATGTTCTCAGATTTAGCAAACTACAGACTTCATTGTCTGTGACAGATTTGATGTGTTCCTGAAGAAGTGTTATAAACTTTAAATTGACATTTGGGCCATCCATTGACACTTGATATCAACTTAGAGAGTGGAAGAGAAGAAATACCATCCCGAAAATGCTTCAGTAATTCTTCAGCAGTACTCCTATCGAAAAACACACTGTCTAAGTAACCACTCATGACTTTATGATTTTCCTTGTCCCAGAATCTTATTACAATGTCCATTTTTCCTCTTTGAATAACTTTATTCAACGCTTCATCAAAACAAATTACAAAGTTGTTACATGATTTTAGGCGGTCCAGTAAATTGTTATAGAAAGAATGAAGCCAAGCCATGCACAATGAAGTATGCAGCCTTGTCTCCACCCAGGGTAAAGGCATTGGCAATGGAACACTCGGGAAACATCAACTGAAACATTGTACTTAAATTATTGCACGAATTGAAAGACAATTTTTTTGTAAACAACTTGCATAGCCCAAATTACTTCAGCTTTAGTTATATCATCTTTAATAACAAAAATGTTATGGTTTCTTCGAGGCACTATACTAATTTCAGTTTTGGCAACAGCTTCCTTCTGCGGCTTTACGATTTCCGATGAAACAGAAAAACTCTTCGAGTAACCAGCCAAATCACCACTAGATAGAATGCCTTTGTGTGCCAGAAATTCTGTTGAAACAGGGGAGCTCGATGAATCTGAATCACTTGACTTTTTTGATAAAAAAAAGTGAACAGAGAGTGTTGATTTGTCAAAGTTTCAAGAGTTTTGATATGAGTTGGTCCTTTTGCATGAGAAGCTTTCCCATATTATTTAGGTTTATAATTTTTTTGCACACTTTACAAAATGCCTGCTACTTATTACTTTCAACGCCCCTGATCCAGTATGAGAATTCAGGAAAATGCTCTGGGCTTAGCCAGAGCTGGTTAAAAACGGTTTTTTTGCTAGACATTGCTGGTGTAGCCGAATCAGTCCTAATTCACTGTATCCAACGATAACGATGCCAAACCTTGAACAAGAACCAAAACAATGGATTACTAAAGTTAAAAGAATTGTCATGTGCAGGCGAGGAGATTTCTGCATTCACCTTCTGAAATAAAATGATACCAAAACTTGTGTTACAGCAAGTTTGAGCATGGTAAGTGCCCCTCAGCTTTCTTCAATGGGGCAGTGGCTTATGACGCAGTAAATACGAAAAATATTTTCGTAGTCTTTTTCTAAGTGTGACATGAATTGTCATTTCCCTGACCTTTTTAAAGCTTCCCTGACTTTCCCTGACTATAATTTTTTTCCCTGACTTTCCCCGACTTTCCAGACCGTAGGAACCCTGTAATATATGTTAATGCATTTTTTTATAACTTCCAGACTATCCAGATTTTCGTAAATCCGAAGATAAGGTTCCACTATAATAACTTTGGGCAAAATCAAAATATTATAATATAAACTAAAATAAGTAATGCACTAAGCAATACCTTTTAAATTTATTATTAATAACATATCATTTGACAAGGTTGGCGAGTTTATTTATTTAGGAACAATTTTACTTAGAAATAAGTGTAGCAGGCTCAGCAGTCCTTGCACGTAAAAATCATACCAGCTAGAGAAAATGACTTCCCATATTAAAATATACGTGGATATCTAAATATATATATAAATTTTCTGCTAGCTTCGAGAAGTTGCTCCAACCTTCCGAAGATACCCCCCACCCTCGCGTCCAGCACTTCTGGACTGCAACACTTCTGGACTTGCTGGTCTAGGGAATATCTCACCTAACTCCAGCAACAGGTCAAATGGACAAGGGAGCAACTGGGCTTGAAGAAAGGGGATAAGGTTCTCCTCCGAGATGACAACTTTCCCCCCCTCAAATGGAATGTAGCACGCATCGCCGAACTTCATCCTGGAAGCGACGACTTTGTGCGTGTTGTCACCGCCAAAATGTCATTGGGAGTATCAAAAAGAGCCGTTGGAAGACTGTCTACTCCAAATGGAAAGTGACACACATTCATAATAGAACTGAAACCTTTCCTATTGTTCATGTTCAGAACTACTTGTAGAATTATTGAGAATTATTTATACAGGTATTCTCCATTGTATTTGTATGTGCTTGTTTATGTTTATTGACATATGTATTACTTTTAGCTTTTGTATAGATGTTTTGTCAAGCATATTCAGTTAACTGTTGAAAGTACATCCTTTCAAGGTAGGCGGAATGTTGCGTCCTAGGTAATAAGAGTGTTTTTGATGTCTCCACCAGGGGAAGAAGTGGAAGCTGTATCTGTGTGTGAGAGTTAGCCAGGACTCTTGGTCGAGCAGTGGACCGGGACAGTCAGATGTGGTAGTGTAATACAAAATAAAATAGTGTACAGTTCACTATTAAATCAACAAAATACAGGCTGCACTATGGAGAGTTAGGTTAGGTTTTAATAGTAAAGTTGACCACTCATGAGGTATCTTTCACTCCCTGGCCTGTATGACCATAGTCCGGTCTGCAGTGCCACCTGATAGGAAAGGAGAAATTTAGGTTCTTCAAGGCCTGTTATTGAGACCTAGTTAGGTAAATCTGGTTTGAGGTACAAAACTTGTGGGTTTGTCACTTCCCTTCTGGTGCGGCCTGCGCCAAGTTGGATGTTCATAATTAGCTCCCATCTGGAGTCGCACGAGAGGTCGCTGATTTTTAATAACCTTTAACTGAAATGTAATTTGTGCCTATCTTTGGGTGTGATTAAATTCATGATCTCTGGCAGTACTAATTAGTAACAAGCCAGCCTTTACTTTATAGAGGCCTAGACTCCTGAAAGACCACCTTATTTAAGATATGAGCCTAGTGTATCTATGACCGAGACAGGTAAACAGTTATCTGTAACTTATGTATCGTATTCTAAATGATTGACATTTTAATGCTAGCTTCACTGGCACATATTATTCTCACTTCTTAAAATAGGATTATTCAGTCTCAAATGTTGTGTAGGTTTGACCATTCCTTGCTGGTCAGTTGTCTAGCTTCATTTTTATGTTGCAACAAATTCACTATGGCCAACTATATTGTATTTGTAGTCTTTGTCTCCCAATTGGGGAGTAGCTTGAATTGGCCCCTTGTTCTATATTTTGAATTAGAAAGTTTAATTATACCTCTTTTAAGAGGTGATAATTAATACTACCAGCTAAGTTTGGTAGTTTGAATGAGGGGTTAGACCTATGGCCCTTCACGCTGTATTCACTCTAGGATTGTATCTGTTACTAAACTATTGTTGTGCTTGGTTTTACTGGCCATATTGGCCAGTCAACATAGGAAACTATGGATTGTGCTTTGGTCACTACTTTTTAATGGTTTTTTGTTTTCTCCATTAAACTCTTAGGTGAACTTGCATTTTAATCTTATGTTTTCAAGTATTAACCTATCCTGTTTGATTTCCCTGTAAATGCAGTCGGCGTATTTAGTGCTAACTAAAGCGCTGCTACATAACAAGAATGTAAAGTGTAAATCAGAATAATGATAAACTCTTGAGATTCATGCTATTACTCAGTCACTAAGTTGTTAATAAGTGAAATTAAAATAAAACCTCAATTTTTTCTGCAATTTGAACTGTGGACTTCTAGATAATGAATTCATTAGTTCAAAACCTAATCTGGCCTATTGGAAAAAAAATTTCAAATTATATAAAAAATACTTATGTCAGAAATCGAGACAGCAAGGTTGATAAAATCTTGAGAAACCTTCCACCTTGAAAATAAACTATTTGAATAGACTATAAACTGAAGAATATATTAATAACGAAAAATAATTCCAAAACCTTTAGTTAATGGTGAATTACATTGTTGGATCCACCATGCCCCTTCCAAACATAGCTTATATGAACTTACCTGACAGTTTCTTCTAGCTTCATTGCGGTTACGTAGAGGGGATTTTATAAATCTGTAACATGAGGCTTGAAATTGGACCCAATATTGGGGGCACCTCCACTGATCTTGATCTTGTGGTATTTGCGCAGTCACCTGGACTGCCAGAAGAGTCAAGAGGAGCGCACCACAAAACCCATCAACTAGGGTCATGACTTAAGCGCCTCTAAAACAAATTAAATTAATATATCATAGCAGATGATTTAGATTTGTTAGGTAATATAATTTAAGGAAGCTGTTACAACAAATGCAGAAATTTTATAGAAGCCAGCATAATAATAATTTTAGAAGTGAACACTGAGAATACTAAGTACATTATCATCAAGAAAACACAGTTTAAATACCACAATTTAGAGATTACACTAACAACATATTATTTGGTTAGGTTAATGTGTTCAAATAATTTGGGAACAATTTTAACTAGCAATAACAATAATGAAATGGAAATTAGGAAAAGAATACAACCAGGAAATCCATGGCATTACTCAGGCAGTAAGTTGTTAACTTCTCGCCGGTTTTCCAGAAATGTAAGACTCAGAATCTATTAAAAAAATAGTTTTACTAAATAGTCTTTAATGTTGTGAAGTATGGTATTTTACATTACATAAAATAACATTGAATCACATAGGAAATTTAGAATGTTAGAAAAACTATGAGCTAAAAATATTTGGTTAAAAATGGAATGTAGAAAGTGGAGGTTACATAATGACTTGTAACATATCCTGTAATCATCAGCAGGCATAGTTAGGGTAATCAAATCTCACATATTATGCTGACAAGGAAATGAAGTATGCATGGAAGAAACTAAAATCTTGTTAAGGGTATTGACTGAAAAAACCTATTAGGAAGAGACCAATGGAAAAACCTAGACACAGATGGGAGGATAGTATTAGAATGAACCTCAAAGAGATTGGCTGTAAAGATGTGGACTGGAAAGAACTTGCTAAAGATATGGTTAGGTGGCATTCTTTTATAAGTGTGCGGTGAACTTTAGCGTTTCTAATGCTATATTATTATCATCATAATCATCATCATTATTATTATTATTATTATTATTATTATTATTATTATTATTATTATTATTATTATTATTATTATTATTATTATTAT
>CABFVX010003261.1:0-25262 GCA_902151425.1 Timema shepardi
TCGAAGCTCAACTCGGCTCGAAGCTTGGCTCGGGGCTAGGCACGGCTTGAAGCTCAACTCGGCTCGAAGCTTGGCTCGGGGCTAGGCTCAGCTTGAAGCTCAACTCGGCTCGAAGCTTGGCTCGGGGCTAGGCTCGGCTCGAAGCTCAACTCGGCTCGAAGCTTGGCTCGGGGATAGGCACGGCTTGAAGCTCAACTCGGCTCGAAGCTTGGCTCGGGGCTAGGCACGGCTTGAAGCTCAGCTCGGCTCGTTAGTCTGATCGCTGCTTTAAGCACTGTTTATTTCAAGAAACTAAGACATTAGACTGACCGGGTTGAGAGTAAAAATTAGGGGTACTCCTGTAACCTTTGATTGGGTAACGTTATCATTGACTCTAATAAAGTTATATTTCAATGAGTATCACAACTGATTGGTGATTATTTTACTCAAGACCACTCTTTATAGTTGAATAAAATGTAAATGTTTCAACCAGGACTAGGGATTGAAACCAGAAACCTTTAGTTTGGTACGAGAATGCTCTACAACTGACCCATTTTGATTTGTCCCATATCCAGGGCTGATATGTCAAATCAACATAGTGGTAGATTACTTTCACGCAAAGTTAAAGATACATTAATCCACGCGCTTATTAAATTAATAATTTCTCACTTAATATAAATTATATGTATTTATTTAAAACAGAAAAATATGTTATTAAGCTTATGTTGCTAAATGGAAGATTTTATGCTCTGTTATAATCAAATTTATTCGTCCAAAACATGTTCTATATAAATATAGGATTACATCATTAATAATACAAGCAAACTATCCCAATCTAGATCATTCCATTTATGTAGCACGAACTAAAAACTTTAATGTTGGTAAAGGCATGTTTTGATTACAAACAAATATCTATAAACTATATATACTAGATGTGTAGGAGGATTTATGGGGCCATCTAAAGGCAATCTTTTATCAAGATCAGCCAAGTTTTTAAGTAAGAATGTATATAAAATATAGCATATGTTTTCTGATTCCTCGTTTGAAATAAGAAAAATCCTTGACAAATATTTAAAAATAAAATAAATCTACTAAATTATCTTTAAAAATTATACGTAGAGAACGATGTTTTCTATCCTTGTCAACGGTAGATAATTGTGTTTATGCTTCTCGCTTCCACAGCAACAGAGATGTGACCTCGGTCCGGGTCATTGATCAGCACGGAGACACTCACATTTTGACTAAAACACATCGAAAATAATAATGGAAATAGTGATATACTTATGATATTTTAAAGAAATATTATATAATTGGGAAATTTGTTATCGATATTAATTTCAAATCCCCATTTATAAAGTTTTTCAATATTCATTGCTATATGTAGAATAAATAATAAATTAACTAAAACACCTTTTTTTTCTTAAATATACAACCATTCAATATGATGGGAGTATATGAGATCGAGTCCCAGTTGGGTGTATCAAGTCTTTTTTTCCTAAACTATATACCAATGTTAACAAAAGAACATTTCTTTTAAAACTCTACCTTTATCATTAATACTCTATTAACCTTAAATATTACACTCATTATCAATAAAAATATTCTAATACGAAGTGGGACAGATTAAAACACCTAAGTAAAACTAAACTTATTTTGAAATTGTATAATAATTTAGATTTTAAAAAGTCTATAGCTAGTTAGAAAAGATATCGCCATCTTACGAGTTCATGAGGACCACGACAACGTCAGTTTCCGGCGTGAGGAAGGCAACGTTAAGAAGTCCTCCATCGTTTTGTGAAGCCAGCGAGACGTGTTGAGAGTCAGGAGGGATGAACATGGAGAAATGAGCCTGGAAATAATATGGCGGTTGTTTGTAGAACTCGTCAGCTGTGGCGTTAACTATGATGGCCGCGTTGTAGTCAAATGTTGCTGGACCTCCTTGTTCGTTGATAGCCATGTTCCAGTCGGTCCAGCCGACCACCCAGTTGTTGAACGCCTGGAACCACAAGTAAATCACACATTTTATATAGGATATATACTTCTTCCCTTGATCTGAATATCTATCTGACCCCCCCTCAGTGGTCAATGCAGTGGCTTACAAACTATGGAACACGGACCACTGGTGGATATACTTTGAGAAGAAGTTTTTCAAATATAGGTATTCAGTAATCTAATCTAATTTGATATTTACAAGACCACCTTGCCAATAATTCCCTGATAACCATTTTTAAACAAAATCAATTTTTGAAAATTATCCGACATCAAAACAACACTCCAAGGACAAACACTATTATTTTCTAGTTATGGGTCATATCTAAAGTAAGATATTCATTTTAATCTCTAGGCTAAAACTGTTCACATTTAAAATGTTTTTTTCTCTTTATTAGAGTGTAAAAAGTAAAATACATCAATGGTTACAATATTTACATGCTTACTCCTTTAGTTTAGTTATTTTTTTCTACAAGTACAGTCTAATTATCATAGGAAGAGTTGAAATTCCATTAAAAAATTATTGGATTAGTGTTAATTTATTATAATAATTATAAATTAAAAGGTACAGGTTAAACTGACTTGACTTTAAAAGTAGTTTAGTATCGTGTCTAGCTGTCAGCCGTCTTCCTATTTAGATAAGACTTTAAAATATATAAACGAGAGAATGGTTTAAAAACAGTGCCATAAAATATCAATGATGGACTGCTACCTTTCATAGTGAACGTAGTATTTATGAATCAACAAAATATAAAACAATTGAATACTTCACTCAGATGTGGAGGCAAACACCAAGCCGAAATACAAGAAAATAAATGTATTTAGAAGACATAATAAAGCTGAAGGGGCTTAGTATATTTACAAAAATATATATTTTATCAAAAAGAAAAGTTATACGAAATTGAATATAGCAGTTGTCCCTGAATCCAACAGTTGTTAACGATATGTTAATTATTGTTTATTTTTAAAACCTTATACCATACAGTTATTTTTATTTTTGATATTTTTATAAATATGATTTCTATATTATATTGATATTAGCTACGGAAAACCAAATATATATGCCCTGGAGCATCGATAATGAAGGCTTATCAATGGAATTTTCAAAGTTGTGCTGTATTTGTCGGTTCAAGTATTACATTGCTGTTGCTTCACATTAATGTAAAATATATACTAGCTCTGAAATTCTATTCTATCCTAGAAACTGATTAAATTTAATAATATATTAAGGAATAAATATAATGATGGACTCTAAAATAAGATAGCTCTTACGGTCAATAATTTATTACTTATTTACTGATAACTCTTTATCTGTGTCTTTTTAACATAAACTGGTGTAGGTCAAAACTAGAACCCTCTGTATTTTTATATTAGAAAACCTAAATTACCATTTATTAAATGTATTAATTCAATGCTCATTATTAAAATATAGTAATTTTAATTTAGTGTTTACCTGCATCATACTGGTCCCATACCGCTCTCCAATCTCCCATTTTCCCAAATCTTCTCTCACAATTTTTGTAGCTGAAAAATATTTACCATTATTACAATAGTAATGAAGCTATACTTGTTTATAAAGAAAATTTAAATTGTAATATAATTTTGTCATAACAATTAAACTGCACGTTAATAATATTATTTATTCCTTGTATTTTCAAAAATATAACTATCATTATATCTATTTAAATATGATGTACAGATAAATTTATCATGTCATCATGAATGTATCATTTTGCATAAGATAAAGAATATTTTTTCACTAAATATATATAATGTATTTATTATAACATAATAATATTGTTAAATTTTTAACAGTATTAAATATACTTTTTTTTATTTAAAGACCAATTATAGTTTTTGAAATATATTAATGACATAATTATTTAATTTTACTGATACATTACCAATTTAGCTTTTGTGTTAAATATTTGTGAGAGTAGGGATTCAGACCTAAATTAAGAGCCTCTTATTAATAGTAAACAAATTTATTTTTGTTTAGAAAATAAATATTTGGTAAATTTTGTCAAGCCTTATTTATTTTTTGTATATAGAAATAGCTATAGTAAAATAAATTACATAAAGAAAATTATTAATGGCAGATTGCTTATGTGCACTGTACTGTTGGCCAAGATGCTATTTTTAAAAAGAGATGATATATTAAAAAAGATGAAATTAAATATATACCCCTGCTAGAATATTTAATTTTAATTTCGACCTCTCTTTTTATTATTTAAGAAAACTTAATTAGAGGATGAAGCTTGAATTTTATTCTTTATCGTTTTAATTTAGTAAAAAAATATATATATATTTATATCCAAAGTGCTCGGCATAATGTAGTATTTGAATAAGGCCCCATGACATAGATATCAAATAATATATTGAAAAACAGCTACAGTACACAAACAAAGGTATGCCATATAGATGATATGAACACCACATCTCAATAATTGAAGATAACCCAACACACGTATCTGCTATTACGACAACACATTCCTCTAATCAACGGAATAAAGCTTGCGTCACACAATTTAACACATGTTCCACGTGGAATCTCGTATCCAAACCTTAAGTTCAATAATGATTGAGAAGGTGTTTCGATACCATAAACTTTAAACACCCCCATAAGAAGTCCACGGTAGATACATCTGGATACCACGCCGGCCAATGAATGTTCCCAAACTTGGATTCAGTCTACCAGGAAATGCAGGTTGAAAGATGGCCGTGGTATCGTGGACAGTATGAGCAGTTTCCTCATTTAGTTGGATCTGTCTTAGGTTTTGGTTTCTTGCCTATGGAACGTAGTAATATCCAACAACTGTAATAGCACAGCCGTGAGTATCCTTGAAGATAATTATTAGGGCCTATGATGCTGAAAGATATACCGCACTCCCATACAATCAATACTGAGCGGCTTCTCAACAAGATATTGGTGTGTTTTGGTGCCCAAAATCTGCGATTCTACGTGTTAACACTCCCAAACAATTCAAAATGGGACTCGTCAGACATCAAGAGGTTATTCAAGATATTTGGGTTTAATTACAAGTGTATTAGAAAGTATTTGGCTACGGTAGTGTGAATAATAATGTCCTGGTGTGTATGTAAGTGCAGGTTACCATAAATGATGCGGTGCAGAAAGTGGACCAATATTCCCAGCTCCCATTTGTGCATGGCAGCCGATCGCCGAGGACTTTGGAGTAACGTGTAGTGGACACCTCTACTCAAGCAGGTGTTCACTGTGACCCTGGACGGCAAGGTCTTTCTAGCTCATGGAATGCTGCACTAGTCCGGAAATGTTTCAATCACCTTACAACCGTACGGTGGTCAGAGCCATTGTCCTGACGTCCTATTCCGAGTGGTGAATACAAATCCTTTACACGGTGATGTCGAATCACTATTTTTATAATACCTCTCCACAGTGAATGCACGATGTTATTCAGACTACAATGACCATGATTACCAATAATACTCTTTCCCTCATCAGCCTACGTCTATATCCTGTGCATGCAGATAGAGTACTGTCGTTACTTACTACGTTAGTCAAATTCTAATATAAATTCTGCCTAACCCGGTAATATCTTTGCTAGTTTGGATTAATTAAACAAACAATTTTAGCTAGCTCAATGCTACAGGAAGATTAAATAATAGATTAATTCTTTGAAGCCTTAACGCAAGAGTGAGATACTTTAGTTTGAAAAGAATTATAAAGAGTGTAACATATACAACTATAGCAGAAAAAAGAAACAATAATATTAAATAATAATGTTTTCTCTATATTTTACGAAAATATTAATTTCTAAACATGATTAATTATTTTTAAAAGTTTTAATAAGATATTAATAGAGAAAAATAATCAAAAATCTAACTCTATCTTAAAATTTCTTCCTGAAAATGAAAAATTGAATTAAACTTGTGTTTTGTTACTAAAGGCCTATGTATAAAGATAAGCAACTTTCTACTTAAGACAACATTGACACCTTAATGGCTGTGATACAGTATAATACATCTTTTGTGAAAGTCTTTAGTAAAATTATAGAATAATTTTGACGAACCATTAAAATTTATAGCAGTTAATATTACACAATATTACACTATATAGCATGTTCTAAGGTTTTAACGAAGAAAATGGTTTCATTTGATTATATAATAAACAACAACAAATATTTCTCCAGGCAAGCCTAATATTTTATTATTAAGTACTCCACATTTACCTTTTATTAAAACGTATTTTTATTAATTAAAAGATAACCTGTAGTGTATAAAATTTATAAATTTCTTTAATCCTTAATAAGTATAGATAAACTATGATTCTGAGACACCAATTTTAGATTCTTATAGAAGACATTTGTTAATATATTTTACTCTACATTTATTGTAAATACTTTGAGAAATATTAAGTAAAGTAATAAATCATCTTCAACTAATCAAATTCATAGACCTACTCAACTATTATTATATGTATTTTATGATTTATTTTTGTGTGACCAACACATCAATACCAAGAATTAAACATAATTTAATTTTATAAACAATGTTTGTATGTTTAGTGTCTTACTAAGAGTCTGGGATGGACAAATTTAACCACACTAAATGAATATTCATGAATAGTAGCCAGCTGGAGGGTCGGTTGTATCCTCAACAATCTCGCCGTCAGCTTTAAAGCCCAGGAAACACTGAAGTGGCGTACTATGGAAATGAGGAATGAAGTAGTTTCCTCAATCTATCCTCACTGAGCAAGAAGGAACTGTTGCACATCAGTATACCAATCCAGAAAAAATATATTAACCAACTGACCCGACAAGCGACAGCTTCAATCCACTCATCACAGGGACTGGCTGTATAGGGACTGCTATTACTAGTATCGTTCATAACTGTGCTAATGGATTAAGTATAAAGAAAGTAGAGTTAGATAAAATTGGCAATATTATTTAAATACATACCATCAACACACCCAGCAAGCATTATTACATTATCGTCCCTATCGAACTTGAAAAATAAACCTCTGTATATAAGATGAGTTAAACAGACACAGATCCTCACTTTTACAAATCTCTGTGGTAAACACTAACTAAAGACACAGTTAAAATTAAGCTCCTTGCAAGCCTCCGTGTAAAACACTAACTAAAGACACAGTTAAAACCAAGCTCCTTACAAGCCTCTGTGTAAAACACGAACTAAACAGTGACAGTTAAAACCAAGCTCCTTACTTTGACAAGCCTCTGTGTAAAACAATAACTATAGTCACAGTTAAAACCAAGCTCCTTACTTTGACAAGCCTCCGTGTAAAAGATGAACTTGTCTGGATCCAGCTCGTGGGTTTGAGTGAGAACACTCGGACGTATTCCTTCATCAGTGTACCAATGGACCGCAGTTCCTGCTACGTAGCTCTTAGCAACAGCATTAGCAAACACCTGAAAGCACAACATATTGTTTATGGTAATCGTAGTGAAAATATGACTAGTCATATAATACTCTTATTTTCATGGTAACTTAATATAGAGATACAATATAAATGGATATATAGAACGAGGATTTGGTGATTTTTTTTACCCACGAAAATTTATTTTATTTGAGATTTAATTTAGCTGGTTTATTATATATTATTATTTTATCTCCACAGGGGAATGTGTATCGTAGAACCCATGGTAACAGCTGTTAATCTGCAAACTTGGTAAGATCCATTCCTATCATATCAAAATAAATATAGGTTTAATTATCATTATTTAACGTTTAATTTCATTTAGTTATAATATTGAAAATACTTATTTTAATTTTTTTATATATCTAATTAAAATGTCCTTGCATGTTGGGAAATAATTGCATCTCACAAATATACTACTGGAAAACCTCAGAATACTAATTTGTCCTCTTTTCCTGCACACCTCTATGGATTATACACAATTAACCTAGTTGATATTAATTAATACATATTTCAACATATTATTTATTATCTAGTAGGACTATGATACCAGTTGCTGAAATTTCGCCTCATTTAAGTAATTGTTTGGTCAAGATGTAATACTTCACTTAAACTACATTCATCTTTATAATCAGCTTAAACGTTGTATGATATTATAATATGACTGCTTATAAGTGGAATATTTTTAATAAAATATGGCACAATTGACCATAACTTATTTGTTACTGTTTAGAACTAGAGTTTGCTAGTGACTCACTGTCTCAGCCCATCCTGGGAGCCGGGATCTATTATCGTCTAGGATCATCATCTTTAGATCTCCATAGCCTCCTTTCTCCATGGTAGGTCCCAGGTAGTCTGCTATCCACGGAGTCTGGTTCTCTTTGGTCCATCCCATGGATATTATCTTCGCCGCATGGTCAGAGCCTTGAATGGGTTCGTTCTGGGGGGAATAGCCCCAAAAACGTATCCCTTGCTGTGCGTAGGCATCAAAATACCTGATGACAAAACAAAATCTGCATTAGGATACAAAATTAGACTTGTGACTATTACAAATATAATATTTCATCAAGTCAATTAATTTACCTACTATTTTCA
Organism: Timema shepardi; assembly: GCA_902151425.1. NCBI lineage: Eukaryota > Metazoa > Arthropoda > Insecta > Phasmatodea > Timematidae > Timema > Timema shepardi. Next base: position 8,480 of record CABFVX010003261.1, read on the forward strand.
TTTTGTTTAGTTACGATTGATAGTACAATTGGTTGAAAAGTTTTCTAATATGGTCTAAATAAACAATAAAATGTAAAGTTCTTAACGCTATATTCATATCAGTGTTCTGTATAAATACATATCAATTTAGGTATACTATAATATTAATGATCATTTATTAATAATTGTCCTAGAAAATGGGTAATTTGACTCTTATAAACTTTAAGCTAATTTGTAGGTTTTGAACCTATATCGTTAATATCATCAAAATATCTTTGATAAAAATTAAAAACATTATTAGCATTACAGAACGGAATCCAAACGGACAATTATGTGTTTGTACTTTTAGTTTTCACTCAACAATATTTGTGGAAATGTTTAAAATATTTATCTACTTTATAAATATGTTTTTCTTACTTAACGAAATAGTCTGCCCATACTTGGTAGTATTCCTCTGCTAGATGACTGATACCTGTGGTACCATTTATCTTCATCCACCAAGGAGCAGACCATGGGGATGTAAACAATTTGAGTTCTTGACCTCTAATTTCAGTCGCACGCTTCAGGATAGGAATCTGCCAACATATTATATAATTATAATTCATTGGATAAAATAAAAGAGAAAGTGACTCTTCATACGCTTCTAACAAGTGTCATAAATTGACTTCATCTTGGAACCTCTACAATAGGACTCTTCAATGAGAGATGGCTATACACTGAATCAAGTACTATTTTCAGAGGTTTATGCAGTCTTTATAAGACAAACTGATGGATTCCTCAAAACCTTAATTAGCAACATCATTACGTCACCAGACAAACGCCTTATACAATTCAGTAACTTTTCATGTGGAGAACCAGTTTGCTGTATTGAGATCTGGCAGCCAGTGTTTGGGGAACAGATATTATTATTAAGGCTCCTATATGGCATCATGGTTGTATCCTTTGAACGTAACTACCACTTAACGCACTCAGCAGGTGACTTATGAACCCATTAGACCATGCCTGAAATTGAGGCCTGTCATCGCCGGAAAGATGAAACACTTTCCTTTGCCAGTTTCCATTAACAGGAAAATTTGGCTCCTCCTTCCGTGAGTTCTTGACGTTCACATCAGCGAGCTAAGACAGAAACTAGGAATCCCTCTTACTCATAAAGGGCTTTAATCTAGGTTGCCCCACTGGGGGCTTATGCTGCATCTTAGTATAAACCCTAAAAAGATATTTTACATGGGTCACCCCGTTTGAGCACTCGGAGCCAGTCATATGCTTAGCCTTAGGAATCACCCTTATAGTCTTCAAACTTAAGTTGCTTAGCGGGGCACCCATTAAGGCGGCATTACCAGCTTTCTCAGAATATAATTGCTACCAATCGCCTAATGTGTGGTGAGTGGGGGGAGCTTTCCTTCCCATGATTTCCGACACAGATGGCCTGAAGAGATATTTAGCTGTCTTTCAGGTTAACCCTCTGGAAGTTGTCCAAGGGCCACCACGAGAAGGCACTCTTCCAGTATTACAAGAGGAAGAACATTCTGCAGGCACGGTCAGGAAGTCTCTTGTTGCATCCAATAAGGGCAGTCGCCACTAGGGCAAGAATTTATCTCATACCCATGAGTTTCCAACCCTGACCCAGCTCTAATACCCCCACCAATACTAATATCCACGGTATTGGAACCCTTATTATACATCTAGGAAAGCCGATAGATGCTCAAAACCTCTACTTGGGTGATAAATATATTGTCCGCCCATGTTCTGTGCGAGTCTCTCACCCAAGGACTTGGAAACTCTGTGATATACCAAAGAAAATCTCAGCCCTACTCGGATAATCGATATCTTGATAAATAGTGGTACGTGAGAGACTTTCACTTTGGGTTTAGGAGACTGTGCAATAGACCCGGAAGGGTTCCATCGAGTTCCTAAACACCTTCTTGGATATTCTAGGTGTTGCTCACCAGTGGTTTCTTTGGAGGCTTTCATCCAGTCCTCTATAGTGTAAGAGCTCTATAAGCTCTTATAGGTATTGTCTTATATATTTGTGTTTTCTAGCCCCTTTTTGTTTCCAGCATTATTTCGTGAATTGTTAAAACCCGCCAATTTAGAAGAAAGTTCAATCAATGATGTGAAATATACTGTCGGTTCGTAATTAGATTTGCTTTCGATATTACTTTCTCAGAGCATCAGATAATTAGTTTGTGTATTAGGATCGGAAAGTTGATGACATTTCTATTTATTCTATAATCATTCTTTGCCACCACCATTCTGTTGATCTTATAGGCTTAAATTGACCAATCATTAATTATTTCGGTCTGAAACACTAAATTGTATCAATAGCATGCTTTTGAATTGATCTTTAGATTGTCAGCATGTCCGAAAAATTAGCTAGCTGTGATATTGAGCATTTTGATTTTTCACTTCGATGAGCTAATGAGCAGGGAAGGGGGTTTTGTAAATTTTATAGAATTATTTTTACCAATTAATTGATTTACATAGTAATCAAAGAAAGTTAACTTGAAATCACAAATATTCGAATAAAGAAACTAAATTGTCAATATTGACCTATTGTTGGCTTAAACAATCTGAGCATTCTGAACAAAGAGATTAAATCATAACATATTTTGCGTCCGTCATTGTGGGAGGTAAAAACCCAATCTAACAAACTTATACTTTTATCCACAATAGGAAATTATATCGGGTCTCCTCAATTGAATAGACAAAAGAATTACCGACTGAGATAAGTATTCATAATTTTAGATTACAGTTTTTATTGTCTTACCCAGAATACCAAAACGATTAAACATTTCAATAATATATTAACATTTGGAGAAATAAAGTTTAATGTTTATCATTAAATAATTAGTTCTAAATTGTGACATTAAAATTCAAATATTTTCATATTTGAATTAAATTTATATTAGCTAAGGCTCTATATAAATATAAATATATTAATAAACATGTTTTACGTAGCTAGCATACATACAGTATTAAATGGGCTATTTTTTAAAATAAATTATCCTGTACCATTCAGAATACCTAGATGCAGATGGAAGGATAACATTAGAATGTTTTGGAAAGAGATACGGTGCAATGAAGGGGGACTGGATATAACTTGCTCAAGATACGGATAGGTGGCGTACTTTTCTAATTGCCGCAATGAACCTTTCAGTTAATATAGCCATAGAATAACTAATCATGTAAAATAAAAACATGGGCTTTTAAACTACTATCTTCAATCATATCCTAGGTATGTATTTAAAATCCTTAAGTTCTTTTATAATGATTAAATGTTTATTTTTATAAATGTTTTGATAAAACGATGTATTCAAGATTTATATTACTCTGGATGGGTCGCAAAAAAGCGAGCCACTTCTCCACTTGTTGATACGAGTCATTTATATCATCACTGTACTACCATGATGCATCTGGCTGTCTGGAGGCCTTGTTATCACCTCATTACCACGTGACTAGCACGCCATGTCACGTGACCACGCCACGCGTAGCGTATCATTTCCCACCAGTCAAGTGGTACTCTTTGCTGAGGACAGTAGTGGTTTGAATGAGTGTGTTCAACATACCGTATTTGATTCAAAAAATATTTGCAACAGTGTAAGCCTATGTGTACACATTTCTATTCAAATATACACAGGACTGTTTGTTAGTTAATTACCGAACTTTCTATTGCAGAAAAAATTAGTATATATATTTTAATGCAGCTCCGTAATCAGTGAAAAAATAAAATAATAATACATCCAATTTTATGGACACCTGCAGTTTTTGCAGACATGTAGGAAATAATTATTAGAAGCCCGGTTAAATTAAAAAGAAGATTATCCCAGTTGATGCTTATCAGTAGAACAATATGTCGACGTGTACTGAAATCACTTCACCTGAGGCCCTATCAAGTGTAAATTTAGCAAGAGATTAATAAGGGGAACAGAGAGAAGCATGTGGTGTAATGAAATTGCCTAATGCTTATTTTTGCGGACAGCCCGTTGGACCTAATGCGATACAAAATGTCTGATGAAGCATGGTTACATCTATCTGGAGGTCTACATTCTCAGAACAATAAGTTCTGGCACAGAGATAATCCACATGAGCTACACTGATGGAACAGCCACTTTATGATAAACAATAAACATCATTTAGTGTGGGGCTATGAGTAGGCGTATTGTGGTTCCAATGTTTTAAAAATAAGTCAACATTGACATGTACATGGATATCTTCGAGCAATTATATTCTTAATTAACTCATAACGAGCGTGAGTTGTTCCTCAAAATTATAAGGCTTGCACACTTTTTCATGGATGCCAGTGGAAACCACTTCTAACACCTTCTATAGTGGTTAGATATGTCATTCTTCCATTATCAACATAAACCAAACAACTACTAACAAAGCACACAAGGTTAACCTGTTTTATTTTCATGACCAACCATGTGCTATTGCCTATGTTCAAAATATAGAATTAAATTGTTTATATAATGACAATAATTGAAATGTAGTATCATGAGTACCAAAGTTACCTTATAGTCATAGTCATTGTCAATAAGAGCGAAATGCTCTAACGTAACGTCTCCTTCTATATCATCGTAGGTGTAAGGCCTCAAAGAGAAGTCCGAGGCTCCCATTGGAATCCGGAGAAACAGCAACTGGGCCCCGCCTTCTCCAAAATACGTTCTAAAACATCAAACAAGTTTTAGAATAGCGCCATACAATTAAATTTATAGAATATAATAATTTTTGCTTAGTTTGAACCTGATATGAATCGACTAAACCAGATTTCATGGGTAGCTTAGCTATCTGTGTGATTTTATACACGCAAAAGTATCCTGAGAAACGCTTTCCTTTGTTTCAAACAAACTCATAAATAAACTATTTATTTTATTCAATACAAGCAGAAGTACCCTAGAAAATGCTTTCCTTTGTTTCAAACAAAGGGATCAATAAACTCTTTATTTTATTCAATACAAGCAGAATTACCCTGGGCAATACTTTTCTTTGTTTCAAACAAACTCATAAAATAAATCTTTATTTCATTCTATACAAGCTTAAATACACTGTGCAATTTTTTTCTTTGTTTCAAACAGACGGTTAAAGAAATACTTAATTTTATTCCTTCCGATCCATTTCTTAATTAATTCTAAAAATATAATTAAAAACTTAAAATTTCATCTTTGAGGAGCATAACTGAGTACACAAGACTACCTTTTTTTAGCATAAGATCTTACTAACCATTTGGGCTATACGCCTATGTACTAATTATATTATTGTAGTTAGGATTAGAAAGGCTTCATTTAGAGGACCTGCACCCCCATTTGCGTTGATTAAGAGTGGAAAGGCACCATCTTTGCACTCGACTGGTATCAAACACAGATATGCCCGTCTTTGGCGGTATATTCCAAGACGATATTAGCCCGTTTGACGACGCGGCCACCGAAGTGGGTTACAAAGACTACTCATTTCAAATTGTCATCCCTCTTTTTGTGGTATAAATCATGGAATGCTCATGAAGGACAGATAGGTGCTTTCGGTCAAACTGACTGGTGAAAGTCCTTCCAGATATGCTTTACACTCCCTTCATATTAGGGATAAAATAAAGATTCACCTTGCTACGGGAGTAAAGCCTTTGACATAATATCAAATATTTTTATCATTGTCATTCTTAACACCTAATTTAGGTAAGAGCGTTTGATGTCGGTGTGAATAAGTTGTGTACTTGGAGGTATAATTGAACCACTTCATTATCGAGCGTTTAATCTTCTGTTCTTTCACTATTTTACTGTATGGAATGACTATAAAATATGCAATAGTAGTCAGTTAATGAATATATTTAACTATGTCCACCAGTGATTAACTATATCCATACCAATACTATCACCTATTGTGATAAGGCAACTAGGAAAATTCCATTAAAGAATAAAAAGAAACACATAAAAAATCTACTTTATAAATTATAGCAAAAGTTTTTTTTTCAAAATCATATACATTTTTTAAGTATATATAAGACAAATAAATAGCTTATGTCTAAATGTGTATATGAAAATACAATTAATCTATCATAGGATGAAAATACTCTAATCTAGACGTACACAAAATTAGTAATTGTTGTACACAAAAAGGCCACTAATGTTGTTATAATTTTAAGTTGCTTAAAATATTGTTTGATTATCTACAATGTTTTAGTATAAAGTGTGGTCATTTATATTTTACTAAACTGTAGAAAATTTAAACGAACTTCACTATTTTATGACGGAATAACTTATTTTGAATGACTTGAGGGGGATGTAAAATTAATATAGGATATAGAATACACTGGGGAACAAAAATAAATCGTAGTGACTGGAATTTTCGACCTGATTCTGAGTAATAATGTATCTTTGATTACGGAAATGATATCCTTTTGGCTCTAGCAGTTCTAGTTTTTGAAATATTCTCTTACTATTATTTAGTATTATGTTATTCTCCTGCCAGTATTTGATACCCGTACAAAATGTGTTTTCATGGGGACTTCAATTTTCTACTTGATTCTGGGTATTTTTTTGCCGCTGATAAAGGAAATGATATCCTTATTTCTCTAGCAGATTTAGTTTTAAAGGTATCATTGACGTCCCTACCTAATATTACTTTCTTTTACCCCCAACGTTTGTTACCTGCTTTTATACATACGTTTTAATTTTCTATTGTGGTCCGTATTTGCGTGTACATGTTACATGTTAGGACGTGTTTTATTTATCTTTAAAGAGTTTACATGGATGCATCATGAAGAAAATGTATCAATCATCCGGATGTTTCTTGTTACATCTGCAGAAAGTACACATTCGCTCAACATAGACAAGCTATAATGGACTTTCGTACTTCACAGTAAAACTATGGGACTAAGATAAGCTTTGGGCACAGCATGTCATGTGTAAAACGTGTACAGAACACCTGTGAAATTAGACAAACGGGAAAAGAAAGTTCAGGAATATTGGTATAATAATGGTGAGACGTGAACAGATCAACCACAATGATGACTGTAAATTTTTGTCTGGTGACTATAAACACATTAATGAGAAGAAACGGAGTAATTTGATGTATCCTGATCCAGCCTCTGCTAGACGCCCTGTTCCACATTCAGAAGAGATACCGGTCCCAATATGGAGTATGCTTCCAGAGCTCTTCGAAGAGTCAGATGAATCGGGTGGTGAGAAAGAAAGCTATGCTGAGCAACATAGTAGTGACTTCCAAGAACCTCCAAGAGCTGCATCAGTTTTCAGTTGAACGGAATTGAACCACCTCATAAGGGACCTATGTCTTACAAAGAAGGCCTCTGAATTGCCAGGCTGGTAGAAAAAATATTGTTAGCGGGAACAAATTGCAGTGTATCGCAACAGATAAGATGAGTTCCAGCTATTCTTCATAAAATAAAACTATTTTGTTTTCTGCAGATATGTGCAAGGATTACTGAGGAAATTGGGCGTACAGGAATACACACCCACTGAATGGCAGCTATTAATAGATAGCGCTAAATGCAGCCTAAATTCTGTATCCCATATAACGGGAACAAATACATATCAATCCCAATCGGTCCCTCAGTTGGTATGTGGGAAGATTGGGTAGTCCTAGAGAAGATAACATACCTCGATCCCCAATGGGTAATATGTGTGGATTTGAGGAAGGATAATTTTGTCCCAGGACAGCAAGTTGGGTACACCAAGAACCCGTGCTTTATTTGTCTGTGGGACAGTAGATCTAAAGAGCAATATTGGTTGAGAAGACAGTGGCCTGAGAGAGAAAATATATTAACAGGAGATAAAAATATCACATCAAAACATCTGTTGGACAGAGAAAAGATCATGTTACCACTAATTACATAAAATTTGATTTGATAAAAATTTGTGAAGGTTCTTAGGACAGATGGAATGTGCTTCAGCTACACATGTAGAAGATTTCCAGCGTTGAGCATGTATACAATAAAGGCAGGTATATTTGCTGGACCACCAATGCGGGAGTTCATTAAAGACCAGCGTTACCAAGACTCAATGGCCAATAAGGAGGCATGTGCGTGGTCGTCATTTTGTATGGTTGTACAGAGTTTTCTTGGGAACTAGAAGGCTGCCAACTACCGTGAACTCGTGTAGAATATGCCCATTGCATTTTGTCTACTTGATTGTAACATGGGCATTAAATTGCATCATCTCCACAGTCATTTGGGTCGATTGTCTTAGTGATGTCAGTGACAAACATTGGGAGAGAATTCACCAGGAAATTAGGGCCATGGCAGAATGGTACCACGGACGATATAATACGCATACGATGGTGGACTAATGTTGAAGCATTCACAGTGAATGTTCAGGAAAATTGCATCGTAGAAAATCACAAAAACGCGGGTTCAGCAGCATTTCTCAATGAAGAAGAAACAAGGGTTTGGTTTTACGTGTTCTAGCCTTCTTGGGTTTTCTGTGCTAATGTCATATTGTGATAATCCGATCTGATGGACAAAAACTAATGCCATTTTCAGATTTTGTGACACAAAATACCCCAAAAAAGGTTTAACATCTTAGTAACAAAAATTTGTATACCCCAGTGATAGATGAATAAAATATTGTGAAACAATTCAAACTTACTGGAGAAGTAATTCTGAAGCTGCATTGCTCAAATTTTTTATATTTAGAGCGGTTGAATCAGTGAGGGCAGCTCCAAAGCCAAAGATAGACTGGAAGGCTTCTGTCTTCGATATGGTGAATGAAACAGTGGAATCACTCGCAGGCACTTAAATGTGAATACACATATAACTGTTAAAATAAATACCCAGTAACTGGATTTTTGACCCTGATTATCCAGCTTTAGATCTAGTATTACCACTTACTATAAAAGCACAAATAATTACACCAATACTTTAATGTATGGTCTATATGTGATGTAATTCATTGGGAAATACATTGAAAATAAAGGGCATAGTTTCAGATGAGGTCTTGATGGAATCATTTTGCTAATTTTTGTAATAAAAATCTGTATAGAAATTTAAACCCTAGTCTATGAATCTACACGCTAACCACTCTACCAAACATTTTTACCCAGTCAGTGTGTTACTTGAGATGTTACGTCAAGATTGTATCAATGCGAGCGTTTAGGGCTCTTACTACTGTCTGACAATGAGTGCAACACAGAATGGCAAGGGGAGGTAAGGATCTGAATATACATCTTCCACTATTGGATACACTGTATGTAAGTAATTAGAAGTTATAATTACTTATGAGAAGAGTAAACTTTCACTGATAATAAGACTTACAGTTAGTAAAATCCCTCATTCCACTCTACAGTCTGTACAGCTTAAGCAATTAATTAAATGAGACAGATATTTAAGAATAATTTTTATATTTATTTTTGATCGTTAAAAAATTAGCAACTACGGTTAAAGTGAAACTCTAAATTTATTTGATACTATTACATTTTTTAATGAGAAATAGATAAAACAATCTTTCCCGGCATAAATATACAGTATGGGAATATTTTTAACTTAGCCTGTTATTAAGTAATTTGGTTACGAATATTTGATTATTTACTAAAAATAATATATATTTCACAATACAACATTATTATGTTGTATAATTATAATTTATATATCTTGCTAGATTAAGTTTAAAAACAATTTATTTATCATTTTTCATCAACATTAAATAGTTAAATAACATGAAATACTATATATTTTGCCTTCTATAATTAGTTAAATATAGAAATTTGATTTACATTAATTAACGAAAATAGCTTATAATCATACATTTGTTCAAATAGTGCAATGTTGTATAACTAACTTTTGGCCTTAAACTCAATTAATGAGTACTAAGACGCTGTGCTATAAGGAGAACTAAATTAATCTCTCTAAATACTCAAATAACTAAGTTCTTCAACCCAAATACAAATTAACATTTTGTTTTAGTTGTGTAATACAGCCAAATATTTAGGTAAATTAAAACAAGAATAGTGAATTTGTATTATTTTAATTATTTATAAAAGTGTTTTATATTAATTAGTACTTTAAATTAAATATTCATACCATTGCTGGAGAAAACTCCTTTGTTTGGTAGAAGACGCTGGCCAGATTGTGTCGACGAATAGTGTATGAAGTTGCCATTTTTAATGGACTCTTCAGAGATGGGATCCAAGCCATCACAGTATGTAGCGTTGCACACACAAACTATACTCGTGGACCCATAATCCCTCACGATACAATCCTTGGCTTCAGCAACTTATTCAGTTCAAAGTAACAGAAAGGAATATTACCAATGGTCTAATATAATATTCAAACCCGTTAATGGGTACAGTTCTATCAAATTCTTCTCACGCAAATATGCAATGCACAATTTGGCTACTAAACCTAAATAAATATATACTTATAAATAGCTATAGATCACTTGCACCATACATAATTCATACAACATAAATACCAATGTATCTACGAAATTGGGCTACATCCAAATTACCCCACACGTTGTTAACCACCATTTGCAATTGAGTGCCTAAAATTATTTGGTCACGTCTGAAACTTGAGGCTTGAACCTAAGCCAACAATAATTTGAAATAACATTATGTTATTTTGTGACCTGGTGGTCACCTGGTGTCAGACTTCTGTGCTGGCAGCCGATGTTCAATCCTCGGTCCCGGTACAGATTTATCTTATTACCAAACCCTTCCTTCACCTCTGACAAGACATCTTGTGAATGTGGGGAATGCCAGGCCTCAACTGTGGTTCGGATTCCACGTTAAACTGTAGGTCCTCCATTTCATATCACAATAACCCTCCCATTACACATTAGCGTAGGTGCGTACAATCCGAACGGGTAGTAAGACGTGGTGCTAATAATAATAATAATATGTTATTTGGTGGAATAATATGAGTAATATTTTGCAGTGTCAAAACTAAATTAATTAATACCAACGTATAATTAGAGTCATGGTTAAAGTTATTATAGATTTTACATAGTAAAAAAATGAAATAAATATACTTACAAATCCAAATTAAAGTCAAAGTATGAACTAACAGTATTTTGCTCATTTTGCTTAGGTCGATATATCTAGAACTGTTTGAATTTTAAGTCAATAACAAAAACATAATAAGATATTAAATAAAAAGCTATTCACCAATGATAGATAATATTATTAATTATCTGAAGTATTCAACATTTATAAGAGGCCCTTTCTAAATAATCACAAAGATAACCTCATAACAATATAAGGTATTTATCAGCATAAAACTTTTTTAAATTAAAACTTTGCATAGTAACAGCATTAATTAATGACCAGTCAACCCGTGGGAAAGTTTCGCACATTCAACATCCCCCCTCCCCTCAAAAATAATTAATATTTTGTTGGGTTGTTGAAATTAAATACTCAACGAAATGTATACACAAAATAGTAAAAAGAGAGTTTATTTTCGGTAATTGATACAAAAATATTGGTAGATTTTTCTTTTACTTAAATTTTAGACAAACAACGTGTTTTAACGTAAACTGAGTTTACTATATTAGAAGTCGATAGAAATCCCTTCCACTGATACCTTATTCATCGCTGTAGTCTTTGTATTAGTTGAGAAAATGGGATGTTGACAAGATAAATAATATATAGGATGTATATATAACAATTCTTTATGAAGTTGACTTTATTTCTGTCACTATATCTATTATTTATCAATATCTTAGTAAAGTGTTTATAAAAGTATATTGATTTTATTTGTTTAAATATTTAATACTTTTCAAAGTTTAGAATGTAACAGTTTAATATATCAAAGTGGCTATGACTAAAACACGAAATAGCAAATCTAGTAAACGTTTTGTTATATTATAATATTATATTCCGTATTTTTCTATTAAATATATAATACTATAGTAAATTAAGACATTCGATTTACTTACGAAATATTTTACTGTCAGAGAATATCTATTAAAAACTACCCTATCTATTCCTCTCCCCATTAGTTTAAAATACTAGGATAGCCATAATAGGAAGTAAGAAGAATTACAAAAATTAATAATAGTCCTCAAACACCACCACACCCTCCCCCCTCCTTCTTTAACTACACAAGCTTTTTATTGTTGTGTCTGTTATTTATTATTTTTTAGCCTATGGCATATATGTCTGAGAGGAAAAAAATATCTGGGTTAGGTCACCTTATGTGCAGACTATTAGCCTCTATAGTGACACAGAACTTTGCCAAGAGTACACCATATCAGATTGGTTCCACTTACTACCCGCAATGAGATGATGTGATGATAGTGATGATGAAGATGTGGAACTGATGTGAGTCTTAGCCTTACTTAAGCCTATGTTATTATATTCTTGTGACCTTTGGGATAATTCCGCTTACGGGAAATACCCAAGGTATCAGCTGGGAAAAAACCACGGACCACTAGAATCGTTGCCAGGTCACTGACCACTACACCATTGAGTTATTTATTGGGCTAATGACAACCTTATTATAGCCCTATTGTGTTAAGTTATGGTTGCCCTTCATACGAATGGATACATAACTGTTATAAAAATCACTAAAAATACTTTCTTCTTCTTATTATTATTATTATTAGCTACGCGTCTTACTACCAGTTCAGGTTATACACACTTACGCTAATGTGTAATGATAGGGTGATTGTGAGATGAAATGAAGGAGCTGCAGCTTAACGTGGAATCCGAACCACGGTGGAGGCCTGGCATTCCCCACATTCACAAGATGTATTGTCAGAGGTGAAGGAAGAGTTTGGTAATCAGATAAATCTGTGCCGGGACCGAGGATTGAACCCTTGACCCCCAACACAGAAGTCTGACACCTCACCCCTAGACCACCAGGTCACCAATACTTTCTCAAATTACTAAATCAAATAATAATGGTGTTATTCAACGGTTACGTTTGACATGACTTCACAATGATATTTTTTTTAATATAGGGAGCAAAAATATTTTGTATGTATTTTCTAAACATATAATCATAGATATAACAACCAAGGTCGTCAACTGGGTCTGGTTTAGTTTTCCTGTGACTAGGGTTGATAAGGGGAGTCAGCTAAGTCTATTAACTGTGATATTTCTATGATAATTTTCCCGTATAACTTCATGAAAATGTGGGTATACTTATTTAAATGTTATCTTATTCATCATACATATTTACTGGAATCCCGTAAGGGTAGTAATACGCATTTCATAAATAAATCCTCGCTAAGGGTGGCTATAAGAGTATGCATCATAGCAAGCCCAAATCAGCTCCTGGCTCGCGCGATGTATGGGAGTAAAAGGGAAAATAAAATATCCTACGATATGTCATAAATATTTGTAGTGCATTCATATGTTAATCTATGCCGGGATCAAGGATTGAAACCCGGACCCCCAGAACAAAAATCCGACACCTTACCCCTAGACCACTAGGTCACCGTCCAATTAAAAATGTTGTTATTAATGCCACCAAATAGAAGTTTATTTGTATATTGTATATACAATTAAGATCTGTATATATATTAAAATATGTTTATATATATAAACATATTTATGTATAAATATATTTCTATATAAAAATATATTATACAAATATATGTATATATTGTAACGTGGGGGGCACGTGACCTGGGAGGGTCACAGGCCGTTCACACGTGGACGTGTGAACCACCAGTTCTTTTAGAGATTTTGGGGTATGCCGCCGACCAAACACGAATGAAAATGCCCACGGAATATTCAAAGTTTTAATTATTAAAATTACCACTTACATACACACACTGATTATCTGTATATCTAAATTAATTGTAACTAAACAAGTAATTAAGTATAATAAAAAGAGCCTTAATCAAGTATGTAACTTAATAAACTAATAAAGCACATAGAGATATAAGTAAATTGAATAAACAAATTAACAACTATAAAATACTTAATAACTATTCAAATATTTAAAAGACAGTCACAAAAATGTTCATTCACACAGTAGTCTACAATAATAACAAAAGTCACTTGTCTCACACACGATACATGGCGATGACCCGCAATACACAAACGCCGGACTCGCTGGTCCACTCCCGTGCCATACACACTACCCCGGCACGCGCCACACGAGCACTGGACTCGCCGGTCCACTCCCGTGCCGTACACACTACTCCGGCACTCGCCACACNCGATACATGGCGATGACCCGCAATACACAAACGCCGGACTCGCTGGTCCACTCCCGTGCCATACACACTACCCCGGCACGCGCCACACGAGCACTGGACTCGCCGGTCCACTCCCGTGCCGTACACACTATTCCGGCACTCGCCACACGAACACTGGACTCACCTGTCCACTCCCGGACTCATCAGTCGAGAACCAAGAACTGAACTGAGGCTACCGCTGAGCATGTATTTATAGGGGTGGTGACAGCTGAAAGTCTGGAATCCTCCATTTCTAGATTAAAAAGGATCCAGACACCTCCAGACGTGTCTCCGTCCTCCCCCCCCCCCACACCTCCTCGACCCCTCTAATCCCCCAGTCAAGCGAGAAGGTCGCTGCCTACCCGCTAGACAAGGAGGGAGACAGAGAGAACAAGGAGCGCAGCCACAAGGGCCAACAACGAGAGCACGCTGTTAGATTCTAATCTTGTTACAATATTATACAAATATATATATATTATACAAATATATATATATTATACATATATATATATTATACATGTATATATATTATACATATATATATATTATATTATACAAATATATATAATACAAATATATATATATATATATACACTCATATTCCTTAAAACTTAAAATCCTTAAAATTTGATTTTGGCACGTTTAATTCACTGAATGTTAAAAATATGAATATAAGATTACAAGTAATAAAAAATTTACCTTGTGGTATTATCAACCAAATATAGAAATTAGTATTATATTTTGCATAATAAAGTACTAAATAAAGATCTATTGACGTTGACTGACTTTGTAGATTATGTAATATCAAACCTAAGTACTTTACATAGGATTTTATACTTTAATATCCTTGGTAAGTACAAAGAAACCATTATTTTAAATAAAAAATGTTAGCTCTAACAAGCTTCGTGTTTATTTGGTTTTATTTACGCTTAAAAATATCAGTTTTATTTATACGCATCCATTAATAACTATAATGGATTAGAGATAATAAATACTGATTTTTTTAGAATTGTACTGTACCTTCAATGACTTAAATGAAGAGTAGTAAAGAGTTTATATTAAAACACCCTCACTAAAATCAGCCGGGACTCTAACCCTGATCCCTACGTCATCATATATATAATATAACACGAGAATGATTCTTTACATATCGGTGAACTGGTGGTCTAGGGGTAAGATGTCGGACTTCTGCGTTGGGGTCCGGGGTTCAATCCTTGGTCCCAGCACAGATTTATGAGATTACTAAACCCTTCCTTCCCCTCTGACAAGACGTGTAGGCTATTAATCATAACTTGTGAATGTGTGGTATTCCAGGACTCCACCATAGTTCGGATCCCACGTTAAACTGTTGGTTCTCCATTTCATCTCCCAATCACCCTACTATTACACATTAGCGTAAGTGCGTATAACCTGAACGGTTAGTAAGACGCGGTAATAATAAGAATGATTTAGATCATTCAACGACTGATTCAGACAGAGATTGTGTTAACTTATCACAACCAACATATAATTTGCACTGTAATTCACACAGTACATTTGTACTAAATTAGAAAACTGAACATATCAATTTGACAATATAGTTTTATTTAGTAAACAATAAATGCATAAGAAAAGTACAAGTTTTACAATAAGATAGAAAATTATTTAGTATTAAATTTCTTCACAAGGCAAATAAACTTGAGGGATTACTTGATTACTTGTGGCTACCTGGGCAGTACAGTGGCCAGGCAAGAGGCTGTAGAATTTCTAAAAGGAGAGTAATTTGAGAATTAGTTAAAGCAAAATACAGAGCAAATTTATAAGATACCATTTATACAGTCTCACTTGGCAGGGTTGAATATTAACAGGGATCCACTAATTTTTTTGGATAATTGGCTGGTGAATCCTGCTGATTGATGGCTAAGGGCCAGGCGTCATTAAGGTACTATGGCCGGACATGTTCCTTTACGGTACTACCAGAGCATTCAATAGTACATTAACATCCTCTAGAACTAATACAAAGTTAGGAACCTATTTACAGGCAAAAACAAAATAGTATTATTTGCGCGGACCCCACTATGACACTAGGCAAATTTCCACGGGCTGCACACCCAACCTAATACTTTCCATGGACAATGACCGCATAATCAAATCTCTATCATTAACAACTGAACCACGTAAGGCAAAAGAAAGAAATAGATTTCCTGGAGGTAACCATCAATAACAAGAACTGATGTACATGACGTTTAGGGTGTCATGAATACTTTTCTTTTCAAGATTTATCGGAACTTGTGAGTTAGTGTAAATCAGTAACACTAAAACTTCACATTTTTCTAAGCCGGAGGCTTTAACGTTAGGACAGTGTCCAAAAACACAATAATGCACTCAGCAATTGACTTAATGAGTCATTAAAATCTGACTTGTCCATCAGACTAAAAACGGCATAAAATAACCAAGGTACTTCTTCCATATTGAAGTTAATTAGTCCTGAACATGACACAAGATTCCGAACACATTTTCTCTTGTATTTAAAAAAAAAGACTTCTGAATAACTATTTGCATCACGTTAAACCATTTGAAAAATAAAGTTTCTCCTAACTTAGTAACTAAATTCTAGGGACTAAATGACGACCGCTGGATACCAATACCCTAGCTGCGGCGTTCTCGTAACCACCGCGTTGAATAGGACGATT
>CABFVX010003261.1:27441-90374 GCA_902151425.1 Timema shepardi
ATATATTTTCCTTGCATAGTGGCTTTCAATGGTGGGAAAGCTCTTAATGTGCTCCACAATTTTATCTGTCCACTCAATGTTATTAAGAGTCCTTCGTGACCCTCCTCTTTGATCTGAACTATCCATTTTACCAGCCAATATCTTCTCCTCCAACAGTTGAACCCTTCTTGGAGTCACCTCAGTTGGAGAATTTTTCATTTTGACTATCTTTAAAGTTTTTGGAGATACATATTCACTACCCGAATTTCTTTGTTTTTTCACTTTATTTTTAAACCAGTTATCTTCACATCTTCTTTTTTTCTTAGAAGGTTGACTTACATTAGAACTCATAGCAATAAAAATCAAAATCAAAAAAACAATGAAAGAACGCAGCTCAAATAAACAACAAACATACAGAGCTGTTGTCACTAGTCAATATTACAAAGAAACTGGCCTACGTTGCCTATCGAATTGCACCTTAGCTGTTACAACGTTATGACTTGCACAACAGTTCAACTTAAATTTTCTACCACTAGGATCATCACTATCTTGACACGAATATTCCACAGTGTGAAGCATGGCATTTACAACCCATTTCCGTTATAAAACGTATTTCACCTATATGTGGCATTTACAACGTTTTGGAAATGCACCATTCAATTATCAAAAGACAATTATTTTTTGACTAACCACGTGTTTGAACGTAGGGCAATACGTAGTTTCAGTATACGAGAGAGTATAAATTTGAGGTATTTTATCTTCAATATCTTGATATAATTCCAACGTTGCACCCAATTACATAAATAGTGAACTTTTTACTTGTAGGTGTTCAATCAATTTGATTGACACGCTACAAATTTATATAAATGTAAATTGTTATTATAACTTTAAACTTGTAATACCAATTAATAATGCAAGAGGAACCTAGTTTATGAACATAGTAATATCTTAAATATTTTTATTACATTATATATTTACGGCATATTTTCACGTGGACAGATTCATAATAAAGTTTTATAATCACATGATTTAGAAATAATTTATGATGTTGACTTTTAAGGATTGTAGTTTTTACTTTAAATCAAGGGTGTTGTAATTTTCATATAACATCGTTCTTTAATAATAATTTATTTAATAACAAAGATTTCTTTAAAAACTTCACGCTAAAGAGTTAGGGATCATCCATAATTAACCTATATTTAAATAGTTTATGTTTCGTAATAAGTTCTAAAAACTCATTAGCATATGTGACCTCTAAGAATATATAAAGCTGTAAAGGACGATGACTCCTTAACTATGGAAGTGAAAAAAGTATCGATACTTTACTAAAATCGGTATTCTCCTTTAGATACTTTTATTTTTTACTCGATACTTTTACTGGTATCGAAATGGTATAGAAAGACACATTTTTTTTTGCTATCTTCACTCATAAATTTTTATCAGGGTGGACTGTGAAGAAAGAACAAATGACACTATTTCTAAATCCTCACTCATTTTCTCAATTTATTTTAGCTTATCATAATGCATTGAGGTTCTTTCATTTGTTTATCAGTACAGCCCTGACTGGTTGACAGAAGAGTGGAGATTAGTCTACTTAACACCCCCTTCCTTTATCAGTACAGCCCTGACTGGTTGACAGAAGAGTGGAGACTAGTCTACTTAACACCCCCTTCCTTTATCAGTACAGCCCTGACTGGTTGACAGAAGAGTGGAGACTAGTCTACTCAACACCCCCTTCCTTTATCAATGAGCAAGGTCATCACAAATTAAACAAAATAAGCTTTTGTAGGATCACAATGAACTCAGTCTACTCAAGTTGCTCCGGTTATGTGCAGATGAAGCAGGACATGGCGTCCATTCTTCTGTTGTTTGTCAGTAGTTAATAATCTATCTTGATAGAGTAGCCTACATAAATGAGTAATGTAGTTAAAAAATTTGCACCTCCCAAAAATAAATTATGAAAGTTTTTTTAATAAGTTGATACCCGCTTCTGTCACGTAGCTAGCTAACGTGCTAGTTTCATGCTGAGCTAGACTGCCGAGGACGTGGAGATTAAGGTTAAAATCTCGGTCGGGTGAACTGAGGGTGGTTTTTTCCGAAATGGCTTCCCACTCACCCTCCACGTAAATTTGAGCTAACTTTCTCTAGATTCAACCTACCCGATAACTAGCCTATTAACGTAATTAGTACTTAAGAGTATAAACCGCACGGGTAGTAAAACGCGATACCTAAAAAAAAATTAGATAGCGAAAATCATATTGTAAAATTTGTTTATAGTATTAAAACCATTGTAGTTTTAATTGCTTAAATAAATATTAAAATACAATGATGAATAAAAAAATTGAGATTTTTTCGTAACATCACGTCTCACTACCTGTCCTGTCTATACGTCTATGTACTAATTACACTGATAGGTTAGGGATTAGAAAGGCTTAAATTAGATTAAAAGTGCCCGCATTTGCGTGGTGAGAGAGCGGGAAACCATTTAGGGAAAACCACCCGACTGGAATCTAAACCCCGTCAACCTGTCTTTGACAGTCTAGTCCAACACAAGATTAGCGTTTAAGATCACGCGGACATCGAAGTGGGAAAGAGGTTATTAATACTAGATACAAAAGATCAATATTAAAATATTGACACCGTTACTGTTATCGATACTTTTCTTTCGATACTAGTATGGTATAGATATTTTTATTACGATACTCTTAATGAGTTAATGTATGGATATTTTTCTTTCGATACCACATCCCTATCCTTAACCCTCCGGAGTACGTGTGGATAGGGACGATGTACATGGGTTTATAGCCTACACGAATGTGGACTGTGAGATCCCTACTCTTTTACTGCAGTTTTAGGTTGGATTTCTCACAGTTATTGGTATTTTTGGGGACCTGGCGGTCTAGGGGTAATGTTTCAGGCTTCTGTGCTGGCAGCTGGGGTTCAATCCTCGGTCCCGGAACAGATTTATCTGACTACCAAACCCTTCCTTCACCTCTGACAAGACATCTTGTGAATGTGGGGAATGCCAGGCCTCCACCGTGGTTAAGGCCTCCACCGTGGTTCGGATTCCACGTTAAGCTGTAGGTCCTCCATTTCATCTCACAACCACCCTACCATTACACATTAGCGTAGGTTCGTATAACCCGAACGGGTAGTAAGACGCGGTGCTAATAATAATAATATTGGTATTTTGCTTGTTTGCTTAGGATCAAATTCAACTAACGTCACTTTTGGATTTATAAAATAAAAGGATTATATTATGATATTCACATTTGAACAAACTCATATACGTTCATTCACTAAAATAATTTTGAACTATATATTTATTTATGTATCAATATATTATTGACGGTCGTCACGGCAACTTCACTCGCTGTATATTACTGACGTCACGGATCGTAATTGTAGGAAACTATTATCCTATTTTAACTTTCATCTTGTTTCACCTAATTATTTTATTATTTTTTTGAACAGGCATATTCTTATGTGATATGTTGTAAATCGCTGAATGTGTTGTTAACGTAGTTTTATATGTTTTTGTCTAGACCTCAAAACTTATTTTTCATAGCATATCAACAGTCTCACAAGGAATATTCCTTAATATTCTAGCAGCTTTAGCCACCCGTGGAGGGTATCAACAAGGACCCCTAGTGTCCCAGACTCTTACCTCAGCCCCTAGGGTTCAATCCTTTGCCTGGAGGTCCCGAGGCCAGTTACCCTGTCTCCGACAGAAACTAGGCGGGTAAGAAAGCAGCTGTGTCACCCAAATAGATAGATACACTCATGTGAAGATTAGCAAGGTAGATATAGATTGAGGTAGAGAGATTGGTTACACATAATCTTTCCACAACTTTCCACACACTGTTAGAATTAAGTTAAAATAAAGGTTTGTAATGTTATAATTATATTTATTAGTAGCAGAAGTGCCCATAGTTGCCCCAGGCTATCATGCAATGGATTGGGTGGCAATATCTGGCAACAGTTTTCTTTGATCTAGACAAAGATAAAAAAAATCTTCACTTTATCTTCTACGTTACAGTTTTTAATTGATTTAGAAAAAATCTAATTCAAATTTAAAAAATACTGCTTCGAGGGCCACACGTTCATGCACAGGGATACTTATATATATTTTGTGTGCAGTGGTTATTGCGCAATGCTCATGGGAGACACACAAACCAATATTTCATTTTATTAGCATGGATGAAATTAAAACAGCCGTTTCATATTTTGATTTGTGTATTTAATGAATAATTACAGCTTCATACAACGATGTTGACAGTCTATTTTGAAAGGCTAGTAATTAATTAGATTTACAGATTAAATATATATCCAGCACATTGAGTTCACTTGTAAACGATCGTGTTGATACTTCTTGCTTCCACATTTATTGATATATTGCCTCTTTCAGGATCACTGATCACTGTCGGGATATCTTGATCGTTGCTGAAACATAATAATATTTATCAACATTATCACCACCCTTGATTCAGATAAATCACACATTATGAGCAGAGAGAAAAACGAACGTTTGTAATAAGAAGGTCGAGACTATAAAAACATTCGAATTAAAACAGTTCACTCTTTGCATATCTCCACGCTTCTAAGAACTGTTGTAATTTTAATGAACTATGAAGTCTCTGCCCCTGGGGTTTCTACAAGAAAGAAGAATAGATTAATATTTTATACGTGGCTATACTAGGAGGAACCGAATAACAAGATTTAGGAATTTATTCTGTTTCAATTTCTGGCAGAATATCTTTTTTTACTATAAAAATTATAACGAAAATCTTTCTTCAATATTCTGCCCTTTTAGAAGGTAACAACTGCCAGAAATATATTTATGTTGCTAGGATAAGAAAGACAGTACGATCTTCATAATACATTCTGCTGATAGATGTATGTGGCTATTGCTTACGTGTTTTAAAATGTGTTTGCTTTTGTGAATATAAATAAACTGATACACATGTTATAAATGTACATATAGGTGATGTATGTGATGTAGTTTTTGAAGTCTGTATATATATATATATATAATTACTAAGCTACATTAATACGGTTACTTAAAAAGTAAAATACCCGTTATAACAGTTCTCTTTTAACAAATATGATAAATACGACAAATTATAATCCAGTTTACAAATTGTATGTACTGTAAAATTACTATTCTACTAGATACAATGAAAAACAATAACATTGATGAATTATTTATATCTCTTATTATAATATTATATATTATTTAATATGGTGACCGTCCTATTTAAATAAGTATCTACAAATAAAAACTATGAAATTATTCATTGGATAAATCAATGCCAGAAAAAATAATTTAAATTTCGATGTTCAAGAAAATAAGTATCTACTCTAAGAGCAAAACTATTTACAGACAGTGAAATATTAAGGTTCTACTGTGGCTGAGCTGAATAGTTTGTGGTTCAAGAAGATTCAGAACTTTCCATATTGACTGCAAGAAATTAGTTATAAATAAATAAAAATAAAGATGAATATTGTGACAAAGAAATTATAAAATATAAAATTAAAAGTACATTAATTATATATTTAGAATGGTGGCAAATTCAAAAATTTATACACGAAGTATCATGAATTGATGAGTAAATAAATAATAAAATATGTTGTTGGTAATAAAGGGAAGAACATTATATAAATGTTCAAACAATATTATTATTGAAACTCGTTTAGCTAGTTAAATTCTAATAACTTTGTTAAAAGTGTTGGTTAAATTTTGATAAAGCATTTCAATAGTGATAATGCGCATAGGTTTGGTATAGATATTGGTTGAAATTCTACCATTTAGGATTATGCTTAAACGTTTTATGAATAATATTTATTGATTTTATTAAACTGAAATATACTCTTAAGAGAATAACTTAAATAAAAGAGGGAAGGCTTTAATATTTTTTATAGTATCATAAGAAATACTGATTGGGTTATAAATTAGATACAAAATAGTGTAGCGTGTCAATCAGGTTGATTGATCACCTACAAGGAAAAAATCTAACTATTTATCAATATTCGTGTAATTGGGTGCCACGTTGGGGCTACATGGAGATATTAAAAGATAAACTACCTCAAAGTTGTACTCTAATAAAAAACAAAAGGGCGTATTGGCCTACGTTCAAAAAAACGTGGATTAGTCAAAAATTAATTTACATTTTTATAATTGCGGTTCTAGATATCACAAAACAAGACTAATCTTATTAAAGTTATGAATAAGATTTGTGAATATGGGCCCTAGTTATTTAAAAGAGGACTACCCAAAACTTACAACTAACCATGTGGCCGTTAATATAATTTAAATAATATACTTCTATATCATGTCTTTTCGTAAAACAAACAGTGAAAATCAAATAACTAAATTAATACTGATGCATTATGATACAGGATATATGTGTATAAAACTCACCCAAGGACAGATGCCTTCAGATATCGTTTACTCATTTCACAAAACAGAATTTCTATAATGGCGGCTCCACGTGGTTCAACTTTGGCTCACGCAGTCGAAAAGAAAGAATCAAAGAGAGAGACGCACTGAGCCAAAGCGCAAGTGCGACCATGCGCCTCTGGTGGTCGACAGAAGAAGCTCATCATTTTCTAAACTCCCTTCTCTTTCCCCTATCTTTCGTTCTCCCTTATTTTACCTCTGCTTCGTAATTCATTCTCCGTTATCCCTTTTCATGTTCATATCTGATTGTCGCTATATAAGGGTAAGCGCCTTGAGCACATTTATGCACAACACCTTGTCTCAGCTTAGGAACTAGGACGAAGCGCTGCCGGCGAGAAAAACACCAAGAAGGACCATGGAGTTTGTGGCGACGGATTCACCGCCCTAGCATCGACGGTGCTGAATGAATCGTCGGGATCAACGAGCTGGACACCAGGACAACTCAACCAGGGTATCAGTATCCAGCCGGGGTCGTTTAGCCACAAGCATGAAGTAGGAAGATACTTTATTTTGTTTAATATATTGTAAATAGTTATTTGGAAGTCTTTTTAATTTTGCAAGAGAAATGTTTCTCTTTATTAGATTTGTTTCATCTTCAGAACTAGCTAACGCTAGAAGTATTTCACCTGTCTGTCTGATTGACAAGTCAAATGTTAAGGACTCTTAAAGTCAATTGCTGAGTGCATTATTATTTTTGTTCTATTTTGTTAGACCAAGTAGCTTATTCAAAAACTAGCTAACTTCGTTATGCTAGAAGTACCTTGGCTATATTTCGCCTTTCAGTCCGATGGACATGTAAAATTTAAATGACTCATAAAGTCAAATGCTGAGTGCATTATTGTATTTTTGGACACGGTCCTAACGTCCGTGCCTCTCACTTGGAAAATGTGAATTTTAGTGTGGTAAATGTACACTAAATCACAAGTTCCTATAAATCTTTAAAAGGTAATATAGTTCATGACACCCTAAACGTCATGTGCATCAGTACTTTGTTATTGATGGTTATCGCCAGGAAGTCTGTTTCTTTCTTCTGCCTTACGCAGTGCAGTTGTAAATCATAGAGGTTTGACTAAGCAGTCAATGTTCATTATAGGTATTAGTTTGGGTGCGCAACCCGTGGAAAGTGACTGTTTGTCATAGTGGGGTCCGCGCAAATTATATTTTGTTTTACCCAGTAAATAAGTTCTTAAATTTGGTGATAGTTCAAAATTAGGTTGATGTACTATTGAATGCATGGTAGTACCGTATAGGGAACATGTCCTGCCTTAGTACTTTAATGACTTCTGGCCCTTAGCCATCATCCAGCTGGATCCACCAGCCTACTATCCAACTGTATTAGTAACACTAAACCTTGTCGAGTGAGACTGTGTAAATGTTATACTGTAAACTTGTTCTATATTTGCTTTAACTAATTCTCATATTACTCTCCTTTTAGAAATTCTACTGCCTCTTGACTGGTCACTGTGTTGCCCAGGTCACTGCAAGTAATCAAGTAATCACTCAAGGATATTTAACTTGAGAAGAGAATTAATATGCTATCATTTTCTGCCTATTTGTAAAACTTGTAAAATGTAACCATTTTTTATGTCTACTAAATAAATCTATTGTGAAATTGAAATGTTAAGTTTTCTAATTTAAATAGTAGTAGTAGTAGTAGTAGGAAATGGTACAATAGTTTTACTCTAGACTCCATTATTATGTGTATGATAAATTTTATATTATTAATAATGTAATATTTAAAAAAATACACTGAACCATTAAAGACATAGGGTTAAGTGTAAATTAAAAAATATAATTTCCAGTTAGTCAAATAATCGAAATGGAAACAAGTCTAATTTTACTCTAACCATTTTAACCAAATCTGTGATCAAGGCACTAATTAATTATTGCTTCTTCAACCAGCCCTAAAAATTGTTACTATTGCCTTAATCATTTTGTATCTGCGTAAAAATAATTGTTCACTATTTACATTATGAGCTCTTAAATTTTTTATACTGTAATATATATTAATATGAGTGATACAGCTATATTCATGCTACTGGTATAGATTATGCTAATCGTTAGTTTAAATAATAGGTGGATGTAGATACGGAAAAAAGTATCCCCTTTAAAAATATTATATTACCACCGTTTACACGGCTTTCAAATCATGTTCAGAGACATAACGTATTAACAAATAATAAAGTTAATAAAACTTATTATTCCAATAAATCACCACTTTGCGTTTTATGATACATGACAATATATTTTTTCCTGAGTTTATTTCCTTCAAAATCACGCCTGAGATACGTGTGGGAGAAGTTATCCAATTTTCAATAAAGAAAACTAGTTATAAATAAAATTATATACTCTAATATTAAAATAAACCTTTTTTAATATATAGTACCATCCTTTAAAAGTTAAATATTATTTACCCATTGTAAAGTATGACTACAACGTTGTTCTCTGGTGTAAGAAAGGCCACGTGCAGAAGACCACCTGGGTTGGGGTAGGTAAGTTGAATGTGTACAGAGCCTGGAGGGACAAACATGGAGTAGTGAGCCTGGAAGTAATATGGCGGCTGCTTGTAGAATTCATCCGCTGTGGCGTTCACGATAATCGCGGCGTTGTATCCCCAGATGGTGGGGTTGTCATTGAATGTGGCCGGACCACCATCTTCATTTAGAGCCATGTTCCAATCGGTCCAGCCCACTACCCAGTTATTGAATGCCTGAAATTATAATACCACATCTAAAAACTAATATCTTTGCTATGACTAGACTACATTAGATGTTCCCAAAATGTATATTTTCAAATTCAGGCTAGCCAGTATTAATAAACCGTATTAGTTGACTGTTACACCATAATATATTCTAGACTCTATTATTTCACCGATTATATAAAAAACAAGATTTTATTTACTAATTTTCATAGTTTAATATTATAATTTGTTAATTAATATCTTTAAGATCAACGCTTCATGTCATTCATATATTCCAAAGCTCCCTTTCATATTTAGTTCACTATTCCATATCAATTATACTAAGATGGCGTGAATATTGATCCTTTCTTATTTCCTCATCAAAGAGAGTTAAGAAAAGCAACCAACCTGCCAATTATGCTTTAGCTTAGCACCACGTCTTATTTTCTACTAAAACTATTGGCATATGTACTTATTACTGTAATGTGTTAGGGAGTAGGAAGGTTGTATTCAAAGGAAGTTCACCCATATTGTCTTGGAGGGAGAGTAGAAAAACATTTATTAATATAGCCCGACTGGGACTCTTAACACCGATCTTACCATAATTGACAGTCAAGTGTATTGCGAGGGAGATTCCTTGGACCATGCAACCACTGAAGTGGGTAGCTAACTAATTCTTATTGCTTTGCTTATAAATGGTTAAATGTTACATATCAAATTGTGACCAGCACACTCTGTATACATTCATTGAGAGTTTAAGACATGGAATCTCACCTGCAACATACTATTGGCATATCTTTCTCCAACCTCCCAGTCCCCAAGATCTTCTCTGGTAACCCTGACAACTGAAATAAAACGAAAATATGGTATATAGACTATTATGTTTTAATTTTTTTATTGATTTGATTTTTATAGAAGGATAGAAAAGGATTTATAATTTACACTTTAAGATTACTCACAATAAATGGGTGATTAAATATCTAAGGTATCAATTATTTAATCAATTTTTTTTTAAATCTTTCGATTCGGTGGAATGCAGATTCACGTACGTAATTAATACACAATAAGTAAAATCAAATAGTTGTAGAAACCACATTATTTTTTTAATATCTTTTAGAACATATATGATGTTTCGGTTTTTGGTGTATACTCACGATTGCAGGCTTCAGTATACATCAGATACTTGTCAGGCTGGGCTTCATGGGCTTGACGGAGAGCAACATCTGATGAAGAACTGTCTGTGTACCAATGAATGGCAATCCCAGAAGAATATTTGTTGGTTTTCTCATTTGCCAGCACCTAAACATTTTGTATTATAAATATTTAGAATATATTCAACAATTTTATTTTAAGTGTCAAGGTAAGATATTTTCCTGAAAAACTTTCCATGGTATCTTATGGCATTTTGAGTGATCTCAGGTGCAAGTCTTGATTGGGTATTCCCCTCACCCAACAGCATCTTTAGTTATGTTTTCTACCAAATTCACTATTCCATGGTTGAAGCAAATCACGATATTGTGGATCACATTCATTTATTTTACTGTTTGATACTATATTTACTAGATTCTATGTTTTAATATTAAGATTAATGTTTTGTGTTAATTTCATTCACTAAGCTATCAGAAAATATGTTATTTAAATCAAAATATTATAAAAGAAAATATGAAATAATATTTTGTGAGCTCTGTGTACAAGAATTTGTCTCAATATTCCAAAGGGTTGAAAATGAAACTTACAGGACATCTAGTAAAGAAATAGATTTTGCTGCATTTTGCCCATTAAATCAAGAATGTAATTATAATAATCATATTCTTAATTGGACTTGAGGTAATTTCATTTAGAGGTGCACGAGTCATATTTTAAGGTGAAAAGACGCGCACTCTCAAACTTTTGATAGAACCAAACTCTACTGATGGCTTGTAAACGAAAATAAGTCTTTATTAATGGGGGTAAACAAAACATGAATAGGTAATGAATTAGAAATCTAAATTAAATAAAATGTTTATTTTTATACTATAATGGGAAATACGTTTTAAATAAATTACAGCTGAATAAAATACTATCCATACATCAAATTTAATTATGTCATTTATTAATTTGGATTAATAATATAATATATTGTGAACGGAATATAAAGAGTAATATATATTATACAATTATATGTAGCTATGTATGTCTTTACACAATAGAGACTAATGTTGTATGAAATATAACAGGAATAATTGTTATAAATATTAAAAAGGATTAGTTAAAGTAGTCCAATCTCTTATAAAAGTTACCGAAATAAATCATCATTATATCTTGAAAACATGGCCAAATATAACGTGTTCATAGATACTTTGTTCATTGATATTTTGTATCCTGAGTCCGAATCTTATGTGAATACTACACTAGTTTACGAACTCATATTCATTCATAATGGTTGAGAATTTAGTCTCTTGAAGTTCGTTCCAATGATGTAATAACGTCACCCCACCTGATTATCGAAGGTGGGCTGAGCAAACAAAAATTAGTAATCTAAACTTATATTTTTTAAATACTACAGGCATTAAAGATTATGAAAGTCCTAGGTCTGTGTGAAATAGAAAGTTTGGACGAATTAATATGGTCCATGAGGTCAAATTAGTAAATGAGGGCTCACTTCCTCTAAATCCAACCTTCCTAATTCCTAGCCCAGTAGCGTAGTTAGTACTTAAAGCGTATAGCCCGAACAGGTAGTAAGACGCTGTGCTATTTAATAAATAATAAAACATTTATAAAGTTAATTTCCATTAAATAATTTTATTTATAGGAACTTATAAGCCAATGTAAGCTGGAGTTACTATTTTGGTTATTAAGTGTATTAAGTTTAATATTCAGATAGCTATCACAAAAACTGGTTGGATCCATATGATTCAGAACTTGCTCAAATAAATAGTAGCTACCACGACCTAAAATATCTATCATTTTAAAACTACGACCTACCATTTACAATCTTTGTCCTGTAAATTGTAAATAGTTTGTTTGACATCTCACCGTGTTGACCCAGTTAGGAAGCCACATCCTGTTGTCGTCAAGAATCATCAGTTTCAAGTTACCATATCCTCCCTTTTCGAGAGTAGGTCCAAGATAGTTAGCAACCCACTCTGTATAAGCTTCTGGGCTCCAGCCCATCACAGGTATGCTGGATGCGTAGTTGTATCCTTGGCTTGGCTCATTTTGAGGGTTCACTCCCCAGAAGGAGATATTCTGACGGGCGAAGGCATCAAAGTATCTATAAATAATATTTTATAAATACTAACTTCCATTAAAACAATGTTTTATAAAAAAATATATTCAATTACAATGAGAATTTCAATGTATATAAATTTACAAAAGTTTGTAATAATTATAAATAAATGTGTATTCCACATGCCTGCAAAAAAAAAGTCCCTGATGTTTGTTAAAAATGTTTAGGCTAATATAAAAGATATAGTGATCTCAAATATGATTAAAGTTTATCTCCTATACGTAGAAGTTTTCCGCAGAATGGATGTGATATATATCAAAATAGTATTCTGGTAAGAAGTTAAAACATACATATCTATATAAAAAATGAAAAAAGAATCATTTTAAAATGTTATTTAGCTGTCCTTCCATTGCTATTTATTTTACTTCAAAGGCCCGTTTAGTAGTTTTCATTCAATTGGGTGTGACCAAAATAACTAGACGATTAGTGACTTTTCAATCAACACTTTAAGTGAAAAGAAAATATTAACTCTCTAAATAAACTAAGACTGCATTTTTTACTTTATCACTTTTTGAAGTTAATGTCACTCAGGAGACCTCCACTTAAGTTTGCTCAACAAAGATCGTCTAATTGTTCACCACCCGCCATATATACAGCTTTTGAATCATCTCTGCACATCGTCCAACATAAATGTGATGTCACCGCTCCATCCTATTTATGTCTTGGTGGAATATTTCCCCTTGTTCCTCACTAAAACCCTCAGGGTTGTTAGGAAAGGTGTCCAAAATAGAGTTCATAACGTGCACCTTCAAACTCACTGAGCAATCTAATACTTTGAATTTTCTAAAAGGTTTTATAACTTTATTTGTACATGGTATCATTTTAGTTCCCATAGATCTTCTTGGGAACTCACTTAAAACCATTTCAAGCTTCTATTCCAAAAGTTTTAGTGTTTCACTGACTTTTGGGAATATTTATATGTCTGCCCAACAAAAATTCCTTATTTTAATAAGTCATCCAACAATTCCGGGAATTTCTCACGTAGATAATTAAAATATTATATCTATTTGAGAAAAGATTTTACAAGCTGCTTCATAAGTCTAAATTATTTTTAACATGTGCTAGGAGAAATGATTTTTGTGTCAACCAAACTATAACTGATAACACTATTGTTTCTTGGTTCTAAACAAGCCCAACTTGGCTGTTGTTTTTTAATCCAGTTTTGGAACTTCACTCGGCAGTCCCATTTAATCAAAATTCATAGATTTTTGTGTATCCTGCTTTCTGTTCAATTCTCATGGTTAGTATTTTAAAACTAATATAATTCATTCTTCCGTGGTAGTTGTAGTAGGCCTTAAACTTTGTGAGAAATAGGGTTAGCTTTTACATTTTTCTTTGAACAACTCAGATCTACCAGCAAGGATTGAAAAACACTTTATACCATGTTATAATAACACTGCTTTTAAACTTCCTTTCGAAGAACAAAAATAGAGTATCCACTCTTTCAAGCTATAATCGATTTCAAACTGTTGCGTCAGTAAAATTACATCATTACAACATCTGAGAAAAATATGGTATGGCATAATTTTCCCTCTCACTATACGACGACCAAATGCTTCCAGGAGCTTTCAAGTACATCTTCTTAAGACTAAAGTTAAACACTTTTGCAGAAATTTTAGGACGACACAAGGCATTCAATTAACTTTGTGGAAAAAAACTGGAGTTCTGTTATACATGAAACACCCTAAAAGTCCTCATCAAAGTTTTAATATCCTTTTGAGAATAAATAGAATTAGATTTTAATGTATCTGATGACAGAACTATTGGTATTCCTGGACCATTAATTTCAGGGCGAATCACGGATGGGAGGTTCGCGTTGAAAAGTATATCCTATTATTTAGTATTTACCTCTGTACCTTAGAAGAGAGCAAAAGAAAAAGTCAGCCATTATTTTTGGTTCCCTCCTGATCACAAACATGCCAAAATGTAAATCTATTTTATAATCTGTAGACTAATTTAGGAGTTCTACACAAATAGAGCTAGCTGAGTAGATAGCAAATAATTGGTTTAATTTTGTGGTAAAATGTTATGTGATTGAATTTTATATATATATTTTTTTTATGAAATCAAAATATAAAATCTATAAAAAATTGTGAAATTTTTCAAACAATTCTTCCATCACAGGCATTGGTTTTTCAATAGTGAATATGCTATGGATGGACATAATTTAAGAGGTTTCGTTTGAAATTTGTTGATTAAAAATAAATTTGGAATGGATTTTAAAAATAAACGACACATATATACAATAATGTATTATGTATTTTTATTTTAGAATAATTGAAAATCATATAGTTCAGTGGCTGCAACCTGTGGGGCACAAACCAAATTTGGAGTGCTGTGAATAGCTTTGCAAATTAAAATTTCGTTTACGTAATATTATTAGAAAATAAAAACTAAAAAAATTAAGTTATTTTTGATAAATAAAAAGAATAATAAAAAATAGAATATGTAAGGCTTGTAATATACGTATAAAAGAATAAGATTTCCCGTTAGTGCATGTGCTGTGAACTTTTATGACGTCATTAAAAGAAACCGGAGGATCACACGCCAAATTATGAGAAATAAATTAGTTAATTAAAGAAATATATTTAAAATTAGTCAGTACCCCCACAATCACCATTATAGTTATATGAGTTATACATTTTTTTACTTCTAAAAATTGTTTCTGGTACTTAAAGAATCCTTATCTCCTTTTGTATTTATTATTCCACCGTGACAAAACATTTAAAAAAGTCAGCTATATAAATTATGTTAGTTTAGTTGGAGTTTACATGTGTTTCCAATTATTTCCGCATAGCTATCGTTTTAAAAAATGTATGGTATTCATAATCCGGCTTTTATTGGTCAATGATTTAATAATACAAACGAGTAAAATGAAGTTATTTCATAATAACACAGTTTGATAATAAGCTCACTATGATAAAATAAGTGTCTGCTTCAATTTATTTCTAGTAATGTAAATATTCAATATTGTACGTATATTATTATTTAAAGTATCTTAAACACAGTGTGTTTAAGATGATTGAAACCCAGCTTTTTGCTGTTCCTATAAGGTTATACTGTCACATTGTGAATGACACACAAACGCTTACTTGAGGAAATAATTGGCCCAGGGTTGGTAGTACTGTTCGTCTAAATGTGCTATTCCCTTGGTTGTTCCATTAATCTTCATCCACCAGGGGGCAGACCACGGGGTGGCGAAGAGTTTGATGGTCTCACCTCGCAGTTCTGAGGCACGTTTGATGATTGGAACCTAAACAATGACGGTGAGCAAGGACAGTCTGTGTTATAGCCTTTCTCGAACATGAATGAGGGACATTTTCAAGGTAAGTGGGATGGTCTGTATGACATATTAACTTTAGATATTGTATATCTTCAGCAACCATTTGGATATTGATTTTGATAATAATCGTTCGGAAAATTGTAGATAATGTAATATTGCTATACAATTTTCAATGACATTTTATGAACTAAACATAAACCAAATTAATTTAACTCTTTTGAAATATTAATTTTATAATATTATCATTACTATTATTACTATTATTAAAGTATTTTACCTTTTGACCTATATGCCCAAACCTTAATTTATTTTTAATATATTCTAAACTCTAAATCCAAACTATGCCCAAACCAAAATTTGAGCATTAACGTTTTAAATTTTAAAACGGACAAAAGAAAAATAGTTCTATATAATAAACGTTTTATCCCCTCTGTATAGGGGTGGGAGGATACAGCATTCAATATTTTACAATTCAATAAAATAGGGGATGATTGGTTACCTTGGCTTGAGATTGTTAGAGAACATCCTATCTCCATTGAAGATCATATAAATTTAAAGTATAATTTTCACATGAATGGACTTATATTGACAGTTTGAAAAGTTACTAGAACTACTTCCACAAAGGAATATATCAACTAATGTTAACTGCAGCTATCACATTCAAAGGGTAAATTTTATACCTAATTAATTAGGAAATTGTTATCAATTTTGACAAAAAAATATATATCCGCAAGTTTTAAAAGACACTTTCTATGATCACTACATCCCAGATAAAGATCTAGAGAAAATATATATTCATTATTCATAGACTATTAAATATGAAAGAACAATTTCACGGATTGTAAAAAAAACCCAGGAAAAACACTAATATTGAAATTTCGTGTGCTATTTTATGTGATATCAAAAAATAAATTTAAAAAAGGCGTTGGATGAGCCTAGCAACCAAAATCATATTGGATTTTTTTTTTTTAAATACAAGGTATCATCATCCTTGACTTGAATTAAATTAATATTGTAATTGATTGTAGTTTGATTATAATAGATCAGGTTTTTTTTAAACTCCTCTATTACAGAGATAGTGTTTATTTTAAAATTAAAATAATTATATTGTAATTTATAAGTACTAAATTAATAGCTTTCACATAATTTTTATTTTCTAATATCCAATTATTATAATTTTTATTAAGTCTACAGATTTGCCATAAAATTAAATCGATAAATGGATTATGGTAGACATTTTACAATACAGTTAACTTGGAATTGATTGATAAAAAAATTAGTTCTAAGAATGTATTTTAATTTTATGGCCATTTTTGTTACCTTAAGCTGGTAATCGTTATCAATGAGGTCAAAATGTTCCCATTCTGTGTCGCCCTGCACGTCATCATAGCTGTAGTAGCGTGTGGAGAAGTCACAGGCCCCCATGGGTACGCGGAGGTATAAATAGTTGGATCCACCCTTACCAAAATACGTGCTGGACATAGATTAGAAATACAAGTTAAGTATTCCCATTTGAGTAATATGGCATCATACGTGAAACTATATCGTACGTTTTATTTAAATTAAAACTTATTTACTCGTTTTACAAATTCAAATATAATAATATAGTTAATTTTTAAACTAAAGATAAATCTGAACTTAATAAGCATAACAATTATTTAATATTATGCTTTCATTTACATTCATTAAATGTATAAATAAAACTGATAGCTTATCTGTTAACTTTAGAAATATAAAACTTATGAAACTATATAGCTGATATTTAGTAATAAAATAAACCGCATATAATACTCTGGTTAATTTTTTGTTTTAATTTTACATCTATTAATGTTTAAAGCCAAGTAAAAATTTTTACTTGCTATTATGCATGTTTTTTGAATGGTTTGTAACAACATTCCCTTGCTTTATATCTAGCTTGACAACTAAGAAAAATTATCAACTTTAAATCTAAAAATACATTAATTAAAGCATAATTTAACATGATATTATAGTTTGTTTATTGGTTTTTGTTCATATTACTTGATATAATTGGTTCTTTTACAAATAAGTACTACATTATTTAAGCGCAACGTATTAATGGGATATGATCTTACACTTATAACTACATGTATACAGACCAACATGATTTATAAGAACATTATAATAAAAATATAATGTAAATGATACTATTCATTACCGCTGTAATTTAAACGTTAATAAATTTTGTCTAAGTACTGTGGAAGCCTAAAAAAAATCTACAAATTTTTACTTTTGCATCCAATGTGAGACCGACACCTTAATCCACGTGGCTGTATATTCAGGATATCGCAAAACAAAGAAATATTTAAAGCTGAAAAATATTCTATGCTTTAAGAAATAAACCACATTATGTGTTTTTTTAACTTTTACGTAAATTCAAAGAATGACACCTTAGACTGCTTGACCAACAATTCATGTTAATACACAATTGATAAATGTAAAAAAAAGTTGCATAGTTATTAAATACAACATAGAAGTATGCACCTCAAGAGTAATTACTACACATAAGGAATCATAAGCATAAATTAATAATTATATATAACTTGGGCTTTGGT
This sequence comes from Timema shepardi, assembly GCA_902151425.1. Taxonomy (NCBI): domain Eukaryota; kingdom Metazoa; phylum Arthropoda; class Insecta; order Phasmatodea; family Timematidae; genus Timema; species Timema shepardi. Next base: position 45,685 of record CABFVX010003261.1, read on the forward strand.
TAAATGAGAAACAAGGAAATGGAAGGCCATGGGAATGTAGTCTTTGAGGAGCATGCTAGTTGTTGCCAGAACAGAGAGGATTAGGAATGTTGTCTTTGAGGAGCATGCTAGTTGTTGCAAGAACAGAAAGGATTAGGAATGTTGTCTTTGAGGAGCATGCTAGTTGTTGCCAGAACAGAGAGGATTAGGAATGTTGTATTTGAGGAGCATGCTAGTTGTTGCCAGAACAGAGAGGATTAGGAATGTTGTCTTTGAGGAGCATGCTAGTTGTTGCCCGAACAGAGAGGATTAGGAATGTTGTCTTTGAGGAGCATGCTAGTTGTTGCCAGAACAGAGAGGATTAGGAATGTTGTCTTTGAGGAGCATGCTAGTTGTTGCCAGAACAGAGAGGATTAGGAATGTTGTCTTTGAGGAGCATGCTAGTTGTTGCCAGAACAGAGAGGATTAGGAATGTTGTCTTTGAGGAGCATGCTAGTTGTTGCCAGAACAGAGAGGATTAGGAATGTTGTCTTTGAGGAGCATGCTAGTTGTTGCCAGAACAGAGAGGATTAGGAATGTTGTCTTTGAGGAGCATGCTAGTTGTTGCCAGAACAGAGAGGATTAGGAATGTTGTCTTTGAGGAGCATGCTAGTTGTTGCCAGAACAGAGAGGATTAGGAATGTTGTCTTTGAGGAGCATGCTAGTTGTTGCCAGAACAGAGAGGATTAGGAATGTTGTCTTTGAGGAGCATGCTAGTTGTTGCCAGAACAGAGAGGATTAGGAATGTTGTCTTTGAGGAGCATGCTAGTTGTTGCCAGAACAGAGAGGATTAGGAATGTTGTCTTTGAGGAGCATGCTAGTTGTTGCCAGAACAGAGAGGATTAGGAATGTTGTCTTTGAGGAGCATGCTAGTTGTTGCCAGAACAGAGAGGATTAGGAATGTTGTCTTTGAGGAGCATGCTAGTTGTTGCCAGAACAGAGAGGATTAGGAATGTTGTCTTTGAGGAGCATGCTAGTTGTTGCCAGAACAGAGAGGATTAGGAATGTTGTCTTTGAGGAGCATGCTAGTTGTTGCCAGAACAGAGAGGATTAGGAATGTTGTCTTTGAGGAGCATGCTAGTTGTTGCCAGAACAGAGAGGATTAGGAATGTTGTCTTTGAGGAGCATGCTAGTTGTTGCCAGAACAGAGAGGATTAGGAATGTTGTCTTTGAGGAGCATGCTAGTTGTTGCCAGAACAGAGAGGATTAGGAATGTTGTCTTTGAGGAGCATGCTAGTTGTTGCCAGAACAGAGAGGATTAGGAATGTTGTCTTTGAGGAGCATGCTAGTTGTTGCCAGAACAGAGAGGATTAGGAATGTTGTCTTTGAGGAGCATGCTAGTTGTTGCCAGAACAGAGAGGATTAGGAATGTTGTCTTTGAGGAGCATGCTAGTTGTTGCCAGAACAGAGAGGATTAGGAATGTTGTCTTTGAGGAGCATGCTAGTTGTTGCCAGAACAGAGAGGATTAGGAATGTTGTCTTTGAGGAGCATGCTAGTTGTTGCCAGAACAGAGAGGATTAGGAATGTTGTCTTTGAGGAGCATGCTAGTTGTTGCCAGAACAGAGAGGATTAGGAATGTTGTCTTTGAGGAGCATGCTAGTTGTTGCCAGAACAGAGAGGATTAGGAATGTTGTCTTTGAGGAGCATGCTAGTTGTTGCCAGAACAGAGAGGATTAGGAATGTTGTCTTTGAGGAGCATGCTAGTTGTTGCCAGAACAGAGAGGATTAGGAATGTTGTCTTTGAGGAGCATGCTAGTTGTTGCCAGAACAGAGAGGATTAGGAATGTTGTCTTTGAGGAGCATGCTAGTTGTTGCCAGAACAGAGAGGATTAGGAATGTTGTCTTTGAGGAGCATGCTAGTTGTTGCCAGAACAGAGAGGATTAGGAATGTTGTCTTTGAGGAGCATGCTAGTTGTTGCCAGAACAGAGAGGATTAGGAATGTTGTCTTTGAGGAGCATGCTAGTTGTTGCCAGAACAGAGAGGATTAGGAATGTTGTCTTTGAGGAGCATGCTAGTTGTTGCCAGAACAGAGAGGATTAGGAATGTTGTCTTTGAGGAGCATGCTAGTTGTTGCCAGAACAGAGAGGATTAGGAATGTTGTCTTTGAGGAGCATGCTAGTTGTTGCCAGAACAGAGAGGATTAGGAATGAATACGTAGGATCTAGAGTTGGGGTACAGGGGGTACACGAGATAATAGAGAAAGCAAGGAAGAGCTGATATGGACACGGTATGAGGATGGAAGGGGAGAATATTCTAAATAGATTAATGCATATGAAGTATGTAGAGAATAAACCTTAAGGGAGATCAAGGAAGAGATGGGATGAATGATAGCAGCAAGTGTGCAGGTGAGAGGAGGAGAGTGAAAGAGTGTGTAGGAGGAAGAATGGTGGAAGGACAGAGGAAGATAGAGGCATTTTACTAAACGAACCTAGCTACAGGTTGAAAATAGTTCCTGATGATTATGAATTCTATATAAGTCTATAATTATATTTAGCTTTAGTCATCCTGGACGTTCGAAGCTCAATTTTTACATATTGTGATTCAAACGTCTTGAGATCAATTGATGACTATTTTGGGTGGATGAACACAAAAGGAAATTTGAAATGTTACACAAACTTAGTTACTTAAGAAAACCCTATATTTATATATAATGCGATCACAATACATAAACCAAGTGACACCAGAAAGGGGGTGATTTAACTAACGGGAAACATATAAGACGAAAACGTGTCATTCTGTCTCACCACTCCTCCTATTTGGTAGAAGTGACGAGTACAGTAAGAAGGAAATACAAAAATGGATGGGACACCCAAAGCAAAATAGATTTACAAGTTTAACAAATATGACTATTAGTATCAAAAACATAGGGAATTATTAGAAGTTCATAGATACACTATTGTATACAAATCGTCCCATGGTTTAATGTTAGGCAACATTGGAGCAACTAATCACATGGTTTCCTCCAACGGGCATGTAAGGCGAGAAGCACTAAACTTGAATTACAACCAAGACACCTATGGTTGGGTCATAAGTTAGAAAATTCTGTAACTCATTTAAGAAGAACAAGCACACATTCTAGAACGAAAGTGTGGTAGCCAGAATACTAAATTAATTTAAGTCAGGGGGAATAATTTAATATATGAGTAGGCGACAATACATAACTCTATTAAATTCTTACGGCTACAAGTCATAAACCAGATCAGCTTGAACCAGAAAGGTAGTTAAACAATATCCAAACCTAGAAAGTCTTGTTTAAGGAGTTACATAGAAGGAAGTTAGCTGAATTAGCTAGCGTCTGTTAACTCTAGAAAGAGTTGCATGATGAAAAAGTTAAGTTGCTAGAACTGGAACTATAGGTTTACAAATAGTCATAGGAGATCTATCAGGTATCGGGGCTCTAAGGATACTATGGCAAGCCAATTCCTCACTATTACTGCCTGATAATCCGATAGTATAGTTATCAATCACTAATCTAATAGTCTGGAGACAGAATTTAACAATAACAGTCAATATTTAAAAGGGCAAGCGACACCTGAAGGGAGCCCGACAAATTAAACAACACTACGTGGGCTACCCCCTGGAATAGAAGCATACCCACACGGTGTGCACCGTACGAAGGTACAATAATAGGCTAGCTACAGACTGATGGTAGTCAAAGACCCAAATAGTTCATGGAAAAAAGCCATGGATTAACCTGATCTCCCCTTTTTCCTGATCTAAAAGGTTAAACCATCTAACACATGGTCACACAGCGCAGGGCTTCGGGCTATCACCCAAATATTTAAGTCTAGCCATAATTACATAGTAAAAACCATAAACATGTATGGTAATAAGGACTACACGATGTTTAGAATAAACTACTTCTCTTAAAGAGTATACATTTTAAGGATAGGTCAAATGGACACAGCGAAACAATACACACATTTTCTCAAAGAGTACTAACTTTAAAATTACCTCATATGGACATAGCGTGACATTATACAAACTCTATCGAAAAATACATGTTTAAGGCCAAGCCACATAGACATAGCGAAACAGTAAAAAAAAAAACCTGTCAAAAAGTACTAATTTTTAGCCTAAAGAATCTCGATTTTAACAGATATTATATTATCTGTGATGAGGAGGTGAGACTGATGCGTCAATCATTGTGACCACCCCTTGAATGCCGACCAGTTCTTGCAGTCTCCTTGGATGAATACAATAATGAAACGAGAGGGGCAGGATTTATATATGAAATGAAACTGACGTGTTAGAAGTGGAGTGAAAAAAGGGGGGAAGTTATTTTATAAGAAACGGGGAGAACCGAGTAGAGCTCGAGTTGGTCGCCATTCAAGGCATCACGGGGCGTGACTTCATTTCTGTTGGGTCATGCACGCTGACCTGATGAGGCCGGAGAGTCCGATAACTCTTTTTGGACGTCAAGTCAGTCAGGATTCCCGTGTACTGGGTCGTTTTCAAAAACACAATTACGCAGGGAGTTAATAACATGCCTCATATAATTTGGATCCAATAATTCTTGTATGTATTGATAAGTGTATTAAGTATTTTTTTAAATTTACAGGCTAATAGTACTAAATGAATAATACGGTTGTGTATACCAGGGTGATTTTTATCCCTCCCATAAATATTTTAAAAGCCTCAAGACTAAAATCACGTGATCATCAATATGTGCTGTTATTAAGGTACCAATCAATTTTCATTTTTATGTGCAGTTGAATATTTTGTTTTATATAATATGTAGCCTTATATTAAAACAAATTACAGATTGCTACCATAACCTAGGATCAACAAACTTGTCACTAGAATGGTTATCCATAGGTATACACAATTTTTAATCAATTAAATATCGTTGAGCAAGAAATATATATATATATCAAAAACTAACAATTTTTGTCTAAATTAAATACAATATTAAATAGGTTATACTTTTAATAAAACGTATTAAATAGGTGTATTCTAACTTCAGTAAAACTTCTGTTGTGGCATCACTAAGGTTCTTTATGTTAAGTGCTGTTGAGTCCGTAAGAGCGGCTCCAAATCCAAATATTTCTTGGTATTTCGTTTCTTTGTCCACCGTAAACGTTGGAACAGTCTCACTCATCTCTGAAAAAGGAGATTTCTTAGAAAAACAAGCTTATCACCTTGATAATCAGAATAAATAAACTATATATATATATTTATTTACAAAATTGTTTAACCATTTTTAAAAAAAGTTCAAATTGCCAATGATCATTTTTATGTAGATTTCCATAAAACTATTTATATTTATATAAATAATTTTTATTTTATTTTGATGAAAACTAAATCCAAGCTACTAACTTTGAACCGAATCCTAAGAAGGATTATTTTATCTCATTTTTTAAAATTTAAAGGAGTGAAAGCGCATTAAAATTGAATAATAAATATATAATATTATTCATCATTATATATAGTACCTAGATACATATTTTTAGCAAAATAATTGAAGTTATTTTTTTAAAGAAATATTTTTCAAAACGGTTAATCAGTATTCAACTTTTAAATTATTTATTATATGAAAAACAATTTTATATCAATATTAAAATTGTTTGAGACCTATAGAGTCATATTTTGAACCATTTCAAAACACTTTTTAAAGCATCCAAGTTTTTTAAAAATTCCGGAGAAAACTACTCCAACTAACATAATATAGTAATAATATAATTTTCAAAATGTGGAAAGGTGGTCCACTGCAAATAGGCTTTAGGGACGTCCAATTTAAAAAAAATTTTGGAGGGGGGAAGGATAAATTTTAGGGGTTGGGGGCTTGACATCAAGTTTCTAAAATACCTTTTGTTTTCCTTGCCACCCGTACACAAATAAGGTTTCACCCACTGAGGAGCCACATTTGTTAACAAATATCTGTTTACTTTTCGTGGATGTAATGTATTTTGATCTTAGTGATAATAGTACTGTTCTTTCACTGCTAAAACTAGAAATCACGCTGTAGAGGGGTCATCCATTAACCACGTTACGCATTGAAGGGGAGGGGGAGGAGGAGTTCTAATATCTACATTCTGTTATGGGGGGAGGGGTGGGTATGTCAAAGTGTTACGTAACACAGATCTTAAACTCAAATTATAATGTTGAAAAACAAAATTCTCTGTATTTGTTGCTATCCATAAATAATAATACTCTCTGAATTTATTTATGTTCAGGATTTAAAATAGATTTTGGGAAGAAATTATTTCTGAATCCTCCTTTAGTATTGCAAAACGTCCCTATTAAATAATTACATTCATTCTTGGTGAGAAAAGTTACGTGACGCGGTGGTGGGGAGGGGGGCTAAAAAGGTTAGAAAAGGGCGTTACGTGGTTTATGGACGAACCCAAAGTACGGAAATCACAAATCACTCAAGGTGTACCTATTGTTTGGACTGTGGAATGCCGAGCCGAATGTTGCTTTAAGAACACGTCCAGCTCAACCATCACATCACTGCGGGTATCACTGCGGGTATGACTGAGAGTATCACTGAGAGTATCACTGAGGGTGATGGAAAGTATCACTGAGAGGATCACTGAGAGGGTGATGGAGAGAATCAATGTATCACTGAGAGGGAGATGGAGAGTATCAATAAGAGTATCACTGAGAGTATCACTGAGAGGGTGATGGAGCGAATCAATGTGAGGATCACTGAGAGGGTGATGGAGAGTATCAATGTGAGGATCACTGAGAGGGTGATGGAAAGTATAAATGTGAGGATCACTGAGAGTATCACTGAGAGTATCAATGTGAGTATCATTGAGAGTATCACTGAGAGGATCACTGATAGGGTGATGGAGAGTATCAATATGAGTATCATTGAGAGTATCACTGAGAGGATCACTGATAGGGTGATGGAGAGTATCAATGTGAGGATCACTGAGAGTATCACTGAGAGTATCAATGTGAGTATCATTGAGAGTATCACTGAGAGGATCACTGATAGGGTGATGGAGAGTATCAATATGAGTATCATTGAGAGTATCACTGAGAGGATCACTGATAGGGTGATGGAGAGTATCAATGTGAGTATCATTGAGAGTATCACTGAGAGGATCACTGATAGGGTGATGGAGAGTATCAATATGAGTATCATTGAGAGTATCACTGAGAGGATCACTGATAGGGTGATGGAGAGTATCAATATGAGTATGATTGAGAGTATCACTGAGAGGATCACTGATAGGGTGATGGAGAGTATCAATGTGAGGATCACTGATAGGGTGATGGAGAGTATCACTGTGAGGATCACTGAGAGTATCACTGAGAGTATCACTGATAGGGTGATGGAGAGTATCAATATGAGTATCAATGAGAGGATCACTGAGAGGATCACTGATAGGGTGATGGAGAGTATCAATGTGTGTATCAGTGAGAGTATCAATGTGAGGATCACGGAGAGGATCACTAAGAGTATCAATGAGAGTATCACTGAGAGGATCACTGATAGGGTGATGGAGAGTATCAATGTGAGGATCACTGAGAGTATCACTGAGAGTATCAATGTGAGTATCATTGAGAGTATCAATGAGAGGATCACTGATAGGGTGATGGAGAGTATCACTGTGAGGATCACTGAGAGTATCACTGAGAGTATCACTGATAGGGTGATGGAGAGTATCACTGAGAGGATCACTGAGAGTATCACTGAGAGGATCACTGAGAATATCACTGAGAGTATCACTGAGAGTATCACTGATAGGGTGATGGAGAGTATCAATGTGAGGATCACTGAGAGTATAACTGAGAGTATCACTGAGAGTATCAATGAGAGTATCACTGAGAGTATCACTGAGAGGATCACTGATAGGGTGATGGAGAGTATCACTGTGAGGATCACTGAGAGTATCACTGATAGGGTGATGGAGAGTATCAATGTGAGGATCACTGAGAGTATCACTGAGAGGGTTATGGAGAGTATCAATGTGAGGATCACTGAGAGTATCACTGAGAGGGTTATGGAGAGTATCAATGTGAGGTTCACTGAGAATATCACTGTGAGGATTACTGAGAGTATCACTGAGAGGATCACTGATAGGGTGATGGAGAGTATCACTGTGAGGATCACTGAGAGTATCACTGATAGGGTGATGAAGAGCCATCATGAGAGTATCACTCTTAGGATCACTGTGAGTATCACTTAGAGTATCACGGAGAGTATCACTGAGAGGATCACTGAGAGGATCACTGAGAGGGTGATGGAGAGTATCACTGAGAGGATCACTGAGAGGGTTATGGAGAGTATCAATGTGAGGATCACTGAGAGGGTGATGGAGAGTATCACTGAGAGGATCACTGAGAGGGTTATGGAGAGTATCACTGAGAGGATCACTGAGAGGGTGATGGAGAGTATCAATGTGAGGATCACTGAGAGCGTGATGGAGAGTATCAATGTGAGGATCACTGAGAGGGTGATGGAGAGTATCAATGTGAGGATCACTGAGAGCGTGATGGAGAGTATCAATGTGAGGATCACTGAGAGCGTGATGGAGAGTATCAATGTGAGGATCACTTATAGGATGTAGGAGAGTATTAACTTGAGGATCACTGAGAGGGTGGGGGAGAGGATCACTGCGAGGGTGAAGGAGAGGATCACTTAGAGTATCACTGAGAGGATCACTGAGAGGATTACCTAGCCAAACTTCTGCCCATTATATCCAACACATTTGATTCACATTGATGAAATATACAGCGTTACCTTCTCGGCATGTTTTACCCTAATGAATAACATGTAGGACATTTTTTTGTGATACCACATTCTATGTGTAGTACAGTGAGAGATGTATTGATTGAAACCACTTCAGTACGGCCAACAAGATACTAACTACAACCTACCCGGTACTGGAAAGCCTTACATGACGTTAATGACGTTTTAAAATGCGTGATCACTGATACAAACAAGTAATGAATTATAATATTTGATATAAAATGAATGTAAACCAAAACTAACATCACTTTTAAACATCTTTTTATAATGAGCTAGAATCTTTGACGTGAGCTAATGAGCTAGTAAGTGGTGGTGTTGAGTCTTTGAAGATATTGATTTTAATTACTAAGTGAAGCGCTTTAGTTTATCATAACATTTTGTTATGTTAATTAACTGTTAGACCATGTAATCTAAAATAAAACGCTTTATAACATTGGGTGATGTGGTATAACCCCACTATCAATCTTCTTAGCTTTCTGTGATGTGGTGTATCTTTGAGTATTGCTTTATTAAGAGCCCATTTCATACCTTGGAGATTTGAGACATCTAGAACTAGGTGCCATATTGAGTTGTTTTATCAATATATTAGTTTAAAACCATAGTTTTAATTGCAGTGATATAAAATCAATATCTATATAAAATACAATTCTTAAGTAATTAATTTAAAACCAATATTATGTTAACACTTATTCGGATTTGATTTTTTCAAGTGAAGTCTATTTAATGCCACAATTAAGTGAAACTCTGGTTTAAACGTGATATTGTATTTACTATACCGGTTAATTGGATTTTTGGTAAACTCTTCAATCTGTTTCATAAATTCCAGCTTTTCTGATTATAATGAAAATGTGGATGAGATTATTTGTTTATATTTATTAATTCATCAACTATAGTAATGTTGCTTTCTAATACGTTATTATACATTTCACAACACATCATCATCAATTGTTTATTGCCTATGGCGGGTCAGTTTAGTAAAATGCCTCCATCTTCCTCTAACCTTCCAGCACTCTTCCTCCTTTAATTTCCTCCATTATTCTCCTCTCATTTGCTCACTTTCTGTTATCTGCTCCTCCCATTTCTTTCTTGGCCTCCTCTGCTGTATATTTCCCTCTTACTTCATTTCCAACATTTTCTTTAGCATATTATATAAGGTCAGGTCGAAACAATAAGAATATTACTAACTTTAAAACTAATGATTTAATTAAAAAGTAGTATTCACTAGATCAGTGAAAGCAAACTAAATACTACCAAAAAATTTCTACATAAAAATGATTAGTCGTCATCAGTATGAACAAATTAAATATTTTTAAGTCGTCAGCTTTCATAAAAGAACTTCATGAATATGAAGAATTTTTAATGCATTAGTGATTTATTTCATTCAGATTGACCAGGTATCCTTTAATAGGCTCACTGAATTTGATACCTCTAAATGCTAAAGTGGAAGATTAAAATCCTCAATTGAAAATTTATCTCCAAGGGTAATCCTATAACATGAATTTATGGAGATTGTTTCAGAGAAACGTTAATAAATATAATAAATTTCACCCGAGCAGTAATTATGCTAAATCTTGATAGTACTTAAATCTGTGAATGTACTACAATATTGGAAATTAGAATATATATATATATATATATATATAAGTGATATGACTACCGTCTAAAAGCGTCAGTATGATAGGCCATAACTTTTCATAATTTTTTCATAAACATACTGCTCATTGTCATCATCAATTTGATGAAAATTAAAATACTGTAATGAAGAAATCCAATTAGTTTGTAATGCTTGGATAACACCTGCATCTAAAATTATTTTTGAAATAGCTTTAAATCAATGTATATATATATATATATATATATATATAAAGAGAATGTAGTTTTATTTTCCATTTATTTAGTAAATAAATCAATATTTATGAAATAAAAAGTGTTTTTTTGAAAGTCTGTGTACATGCTGTTAATAGAATAATAGCTTTTATTTATAATGGTATACTGACTAAAATTTAAATTTAAATGTGTAACTAAAACAATTAAATATCGAGTGTTGTAAAGACTATACGATTATTAGTAATATATCTTTAGTTCGTGGGACGAAATGAAAATCCGTTTTGACGCTTGGGGTGACAAAATTAGAACATACTGAGAATACTTATTTTAAATATTGACATTTAACAAATAAACTTGTTATGTAGGTAATAAGAGATATGGTCATTATTTTTAATACCAATAAATATTTTTAGGTATAAAAAGAAACATGTTTTGTTTATTTTTATACTCAATGAAAAAGTAAATAATCTTATTAGTATTCTATGTAGACCCACCTTCATAAAAACACCCGTTTGAAATTTATTATTTCAAGAAATTGTAAAATTATAAGCTACCAGTTTTAAATGTTCCCGAGTTCATTTCCAGTCTCCGTCCAGCCTTGGATGAGACATAGTGCAGGTAGCGTCCTCCAGAGATGTTCTCTTCCTCAATAGGCTCCAAACTGTCGCAATAGGTGGAGTTACATACACACACGATACTACTGGCTCCATAGTCTCTCATGGCACATTCCCGAGCCAAACTGCCAACAACTACAATCAGAACAAACTGTCAGTAGTTGATGTTATATTCACACAAGATACTACTAGCTCCGTAGTCTCTCACGGCACATTCCCGGGCCAAACTGTCAACAACTACAATCAGAACAAACTGTCAGTAGTTGATGTGGTATTCACAAACAATACTACAAGATCCATAGTCTCTGATGACACATTCCCGAGCCAAACTGCCAAAAACTACAATCAGAACAAACTGTCAGTAGTTGATGTTGTATTCACAAACAATACTACAAGATCCATAGTCTCTCACGGCACATTCCCGGGCCAAACTGCCAACAGCTACAATCAGAACAAACTGTCAGTAGTTGATGTTGTATTCACAAACAATACTACATGATCCATAGTGTCTCACAGCACATTCCCGAGCCAAACTGCCAACAACTACAATCAGAACAAACCGTCAGTAGTTGATGTTGTATTCACAAACAATACTACAAGATCCATAGTGTCTCACAGCACATTCCCGGGCCAAACTGCCAACAACAACAATCAGAACAAACTGTCAGTAGTTGATGTTGTATTCACACACGATACTACTAGCTCCGTAGTATCTCACAGACCTCAACATTCCAACACATTATTTATAACACAAGCTTGAGCCTCTCTATCGTGAGGGATAGCTTGACTGGAGCTGACCTAGACTTGGCCAAACCTTACAAGATTTAAATGTCAGTTCTACGGGAATATTATAAAATATATTCAGTAGTTTCTAAGGACTTGTTTATAGTTTTATAAATATCATAGGTGTATTGAGAGAATTAAACAATATATCATCGTATAGAGGGCTGAAATTTCCTACTGATTAAAACCAATATTTTTTTTTCATCACCGCAGCTTACAGCTTGTTCAGGTTGTGTGCAAAGATATATAAAAAGAACTTGAATTTCTAGTGCTCCTCACTGATACTGTAGCACTTGGCTTAACATCCATAGTGACTAAGTAATAATATTTATAAAACCTTCAAGACATTGTTAATAATATTTTTAGGACATTATTTAATTAAAAGTGCTTCCACTGAGTATATTATTAGAAGACTGATTTTCTAAGGAGGAGACATAAAAGTATTTTTTTAGGTAGGTGCGAATCAAATTATTTCATTTTGGAATCAAATATGTGTTTGTGCTTACATACGTTTCACTTATCTATCCATGTAGACAGGATATTTTTGTTTTTAAGTTGGCACAACGCTATAGCTTACAAAAACGTATTTTAGAAAGAAAGTTTGGTGCAAAGTTATTTGGTTTTTAGACGCTCACAAAATGACATAATTTATTTTTTATTTAGTAGATATCGTCAGGGTCATCTCAAGGTCAACTATTGTTTTTCAAATAGGATCTTGTATATTTTATTGCATAAACATACTCTACGGAAAAAACAAGCAACTTTGTCTGAAACACTTTTTTACCTGAGGTCAATATGATTCTCGATGAAATTTAATGATCATAAGAGGTTTTTATGAGTGTTTTTATTTCATTTTATTGTAGAGTGTAAACAAATACGAGCAAAACGGAAAAAAAAATATGAGTACGTTTCATAAAGTCAAAATGTTAGATTTTTTTTTCTTTCTAAATGATGACTTTCTACTTCGATACACTTTCCGTTTCACTTTATAAAAGAATGCCAAGTATTTGATCGAGATTTTCTATTAATCTCTTTGTAAGCATTTATAATGCTTTCCATTATGTTTTAAATAGTTTTCCGTAAATTATGGTATACATTTTCTTTCAGGTAACCCCATAAGTGAAAATCTGGTGATCTAGCATGCCAACAAATTGGAAAACTTCTACCGATCAAGCAGCCATCGTAATTCTTATCCAATACTCGTCATGCAATTATGAAATAATGGGAAGGAGCCAATCAATTTGCCTCCAATAAATTGTAATGATATTGGTTTGGACTACTATATATTATGTAAAATTCATGGATTAAGGTAATTTTTCTTTAAAGTAATATAGGTAGAGTATCCTTTTAAGATTAATCAATGAAGAAACACGCGCTTCTCAGAAACAATGTGAAAAGGATTACACCTTTAAAATATATTTTTATATCATATTTCCTGTTAAAAGAACAACTGCGCTATTTCCTGTTAAAAGAAACAACTCCGCAGTATTTGTCAAAAGATGCCACCTCCCTATACCAATAAGAAGCTAGACTTCACAATACCTGTCGTCAGGACTCTTTCTATTAGTTAGATTTCACACTGTTGGCGAGGGGAGAAAAAGGCAAGTGGTATGTCATATATAAACTGTTTGTGCGTGTGTTTGAGACGACCCCACGAACACAGCCGTGCATCCGGGATCCAAACATCCATACTGGGATCCAAACATCTACACCGGGATCTCCCGCTCACGCACAAGTCACAAAATCACACACCATCCGGGATCCAAACATCTACTCCGGGATCAAAACGCCCACGCACGAGTCAGTCAGAGCCATACACTCGAAGTCACAGTCTAACACAGTATAAAATAGCTTACATTAATATCACAAGTGTGCAGTGATATAAAACATTTAATTGGAATATGTATAAGTAATTAACAGGTGTCATTTGAATCAACCGCGTGTGAAAAAATAGTCATCAACAGTTCTCTTTCTTACATTTATTAACTATACCGTTTTAATTAGTGATCGAACACGGAGCTATAGACAGCTGGTTAAACGGCATCTTTTCCGTACAGTGATGATACGCGCTCGCTCACGGAGCTATAGACAACCTAATCATCATCACAGCTTTATTATATCAAGGAATTAATCCGTAGTGTTTCAATCGACGCCCAAAGAGGGGCGATTGATTCCATAATGTTTACAAAGTCCACACCAAATTTTCATAATCCAAGGGTGGTGTCTTTCAACTTGGCACAAACACCATTTATTTTATGCAGTCCAATAATGCATGTAGTGTAGGTTAACTTATCCATGAATCGTAAAGCTTGAATCATCAGAGAGTAAAACTCTAGTAAAATTGTTCATATTTATTCTTACTTGTTCAAGTGCACATTGGCAGAAAATCACTTGATTGATAAAATCTTCTCCATGAAGCGCTTGTTTCATTGACACGTAGTAAGGATGATTTAATGATATTTCAATATTTTGAGGACACTAATCTTGGATATACCTAAATCTCTAGAAATTGCAGGAGAACTAACATGAAGATTGTATTTAACCGTGCCGTTAACAGTTGTTCGACGCTCATTTTCTTTGCTTCATCACTTCCATGTTCCACAAAATCTTTAACTACACGATAAAAAGATCTACGTGTCAGTGCATTTCTGTCAGGAAAGCGATAAGCGTACCGTAGAATATAATTATTAACGTTTCTTCTGCATTCACTATCAATTAAATTCATTTCCATTCTTTCAGCACTAGAATAGTACTCCATATCTCACAATACGTAGATTTAAAACAAACAAAAATACCTCTCGTTGTGAAGAACCGTGTGGAAGTTTATTCATAAGTTTAGAAATGTGAAATTACTCTTATTATAACCAATAGTCCATTTTAACATTTCTATCATTATGAAAGAACGTTTGTAGATTGTTTGTGAGAGCGTTTAGCTTCTATTAGTTTACAATCTACATATTCTAGTAGGCAACAAATTGAAGAAAAAATGGTTCAACAACATCACAAGTATTTCTTTAATTCATTAAATATCATAAAAAATAGACCTAATATAAAAAAAGGGTTTCAGACAAAAGTTGATTTTTCTATTTTGTAGTATACGATTCTGCAATAAAAAACAGTGTAAAATTTGAAAAATAATAGTTGATCTTGATATTTTGAAGACATCCACTTAATAAAAAATAAATTATATAATTTTGTCAGCGTCCCAAAACTATGTAACGTTCTACGAACCTTTTTTTTTCGATAATGCTTTTTTTTAAAGATGTTTCATTGTGCCATATGTAAAAATAAAACGCCCAGTATATGTATATATACGATTTAACTAAATTAAAATGCAACGCTATTCCAAATACTTATTCATAATACTTACCAAACATCAAAATAATTACACAAAGTGCACGTTTGTCCCACATTATGAATTTAATGTTACTAAATTTTAATAAAATAATATGTATGGAAGTTGATTAACTATACAACTGATTAGAGCCCATAAAAATATTTATTATAAGTAAATAGGTATTTCAGATAGCTAATAAATAGTAAACATAAAAACAACTAATCTTATCAAATAATGAATTAACAATGGTTGGGGAAATTTTGCATACTTGTGTTTTGATAAGTAGATAAACCTCCCAACTATTATTTTTTTTAAGTTCCCTGAGAAAGTGTTCATCTAGTAGCATTGTTGCTAAGGCTAGCACAGCAATCAGTTGAAAACTTCTATAAAATATAATTATAATACTTTTATTACCTCAAAGTACAGAAAAATTTGTGTTTCGATACACTCGTGCCAACTTTTTCTTATAGTCTATTAGATATTGAAAAGAAAGTAAAAACATAATTATTATTTGTAAACTAACCTTAAATATTTTATTTTTGTAGGGATGAAAATATATATTTAACATTAAAAATGATCTCAATCAAAACACCGGAATTTGAAATAAATTCAAAGGAAGTTTACTTTATGAATTTCAATTTGTTTAATGTTGATAACTAAACCACCATTAAATTAATTTATTTTTGAAAAACATTAAAACATTATTGTCATGTAAGAATTATTCAAATAACAATTTCAAACAAAATCATTTAAGCTCTTTTAAAAAATTTATTTTTTAAATCATTCATCTGTAATAGACTGCTAGTAAATGATTTTTTTATATTATATATAATATTAATAATTTTAAAAAACCTAATAAATACCCATTTAGAACCATATCGCTAAAGTCATTTCTTAAAATATATTAGAATAACTAAAAAATTAGTTTTCATAAAAATACTTTAAAGAAACTATCACTTAAAATAAATATACAGTTCCACATATACTCACACACACGCACATATATATTTATAATTATACATATATATTTTAAAATGTTAAACTTATTTAAGATATATTATAAATTTTCGAAAATAATTTTTCAGCAAATAATTTTTTAACAAATTGTTAAATAAAATATGGGTAAACAGAATTAATCGTCATGTAGAACACTCTCTAGATTTAATTTTAAACAATATCATTAGTGCTAATTTCAAAAACTTTGGGTCTCAAATATACCATTCATCTGTAAACTACCCTTAATTTGAGGGCTAAGGTCAAAATAAATAATTATCCTAATATATTGCCTTATAATATATAAATATCAAGCTATAACCCAATCCATTAAACCGTTTAAGATTGTGCCTTGAGACAGACAGACAGACAAACAGACTGATAGTGGTACATATAAATGGACGGGCAGAAATAGTAAAATCCAATTTCCACATACCACATAAGAATCATATTTATCATTGGGTCAAATATTTTAACGATCATAATGCCTTCGTTTGTTTTGAGAGAGTAAATAGATTTTCTTAACTGATTAGAGCAAAATGTTAGATCTACTATTTTACCTTTGTTCATAAAAAAAAAAAAATTTTAAATTCATAATAACTAATTTTAATGAATAAAATCTCTAGTCATTCTGTTACTTTTAATTTATTTCTTTGTATAGATGTACTTATTAGATTTCAAATAAGATTATTAATAATAATATAATTTCAATTAGAGAAAATATTTGTATCTTTAATCAATATAGTACATTTAACGCTAATATTAAATATAGCTTCGATTTATAATTTTTAGTTTTAAATGCCAAGAGAAAATATTGTATTCGTGAAATAATTTGATATCGAGATCATGACAAATTTACGTTTTATATGAACACGATTCCATAAAATAAGTATTTACAATTCTTTTTATCCACATGTCAGTCTATCTGGCCCTGGTCAAAGCTCCAGAATGTTTATATGGATTTGATTCAACTAATAGTTATGACTAACTAATAATCATTAGTTTTTAACGTTGCCTTGATTTTGTAAATGTCTATAATCGAGGCAACAACAGAAACATGCTAGACGATTGCAAGTGTGCCAACTTTTATTGTTTAATTTCCAAGTATCAGTATAGGAAAAGAGAAGGTTAAATTTGTCATATATTAGTAGAAAGCTTAAACCAATCGAAAATAAACCTAGTGTTAATTTCGCTTAAACCAAGTGAAAATAAACCCAGTGTTAATTTAATATTTCCACCAAAATATCTCTAAAACAACGGAATATAGAAAAAATCAATTGAAACAAAAGTTGATTTGTTCTTAGGGGGAAGTAAGGTGGTAAGGCTGGTATGACCTTGGGTGGCGTTAATAAGGTCTCTTTTTTTAATGTGACTCCCTATGTTTTATTAAATATTCCTGTAGATCACGGTTTACCATTTTTAAAATTGTGGTTTTAAACTTTAAAAAAAGGCTCTGATGAGAAATGAGCCTCCCAAATTTCCGAGTCACCAGCACCGGGTGCGGCATTAGAATCTGGCCTATTCAAACTTAAGATACGGGAAGATACAAGTGTGTGTGTGCTTGCACACTTTTGTTCACGTTTATGTGTATTTGTAAAATAATTATTGAAATAAACACTTTTTTAATTTTAGGTTTAATGGAGGTCTTCTAAATCCATTCTATTTTGAGATAAACAATAATATAGTATATTTTTGAGTTCACTTTGGGTGTTTCATGGGGCTGCTTTTATAATACTTCTACATCCCATTGTTATTTTATTTCTTAACTCTTCGATATTTGCTAATTTATTACAATGAATAGTGGACTTAAATTTACCCATATGAAAATTCTAGGGGCGTTAATTCAGGTGATATTGCTGTAAAATCGATTGGTCCTCTTCTGCCAATCCACTGTCCATTAAATCTGATTTTTAACCATTAACGAACGAGTAATGTGTGGTGTGGGATTGCAGATTGCTTCCTCTTGCTGAAAATATAAAAGGCATGCATGCACTATGAGAGGATTAATAGCTTCTTCAATCATTTCCAAGTAGTTTCTCCTTGTCAAATTTCCTTTTGTAAGAGATTTATTATTTTAAGGTTTATTCTGGCAGGAGGTTAGCCCACGCTTATACATTTCCTTGGAAGCCAAGAGTGTTGGGTTTCCTTCCTGCTGAGAATAGCATAAGGCTCATGTAGTTTCATCCTGTTGACGAGAGAGCACGGTGCGACCAATGGACCTTTGGACTGGTGTGAATCGAGATCAGCATGTTTGTGTGTAAGAAGAACACACGGTTGTTGACTGTTGGAAGCCATGCTGGATGCATATGAAGGAGAGTTGCCGTTAGACGAGGTGATGACATAACATGTGATCTGACGGTTCACCCCTGCCGGAGGGTCAATCGCGGGTCTCTGGGTAGTTTTCGCAAGTCCCGTTATCGTGCGTGCTCCCTCGTCACGGGGAATTACCTCATACTTATGTAGTAGTTAGCGTCTATCTAGAGTAATAAATATATCTCCTAGGACTAACTCGCTAGCCTCATTCCCCATGAACCATTCATCCCAACCTCTACCGCTCGGGGTCCATCCCAACCATGTAACCCCCTAGGGTGCTCCGGTAGTGTAGTAGTTAGGGTTGGCTACCGGGTATCCAAAATAAATAGGGACGTTATACATTAGTAAATATAGTACCAATAATCTCTCACCCAATATACATGCCCACACATATTTCTTTGCCATGTGTGTGTCAGTCATTAAAAATAGGAGTATTTTGATCACTCCAATAAAGTCATTTTTACATATTTTAAAAAATGCTTAAGAAAAAAGTGCACTCCTCAGAAAAGTAGATACATTTTAATAAAAACAGATTCGCAATCAATAAGTCGATCATTTCTTTTCAAAATTATACTCGCCTATCAGGGTAATTTTTGCTTATCGTCACCTTAACAACGTCACCCAAGAACATACAAGTTTTACCACCCTACTTACCCCCTAACACTAAACAACTTTTGTTTAAAACATTTTTGTCTGTAATACGTTGTTTTTGAGATATTTTTGTGGAAAGTTTTTAAATGAACACCCAGTATAAGGGCTTCCCTATTTATTGTAAATATTATAGGAGTCATTTTAGTGCAATTTAAAATATAAGATACACATACATAATCTATTAAATTAATATCAAATGTCATCATCCCACCAAAGGGAATGTCGACTTTTGAAATGGTATTACTCTTACAGAGCAAAGGTAAAGATAAAAAATCAAAGGACAAAATTTATGATTGTTGTAAAAATTGAAATGCCAATTTAAAGAGAATAATAAGGTTTTTCGACACCAGATGGAATATGGTTGGACTAGAGTACGATTTGCATAGGAAGAAAGATAGAATACACTAACATTGATTGTATATAAGTGACTAAAATTTGACACTATGGAAGTTTGTTTTATTGGATTGAATAATTTTTATAGTTATATAATTCATCTAAAAAGTTTTAAAAGGTTTTTAATGGTAGTCTCCTATGGCCGGGTTACTTAATAATTTGTCTTTAAGTAACCAACCAAACGGACTCAAAACTAAATATAATTGCAATATTTTAAATTATACCATTGTTGCAATACGAGATAAGAACTATAGGGCTAGATTAAATATTGTTTAACATGTTTAAGATTATCTTATTAGAACCGAACAATATAAACCATAAACCAAATGTATATTTTGAAAATCTTATAAAAAAAGGCAACATATTTATTTCACATAATTTATTTTTTACATTTTATAGGCCAGCGAACTAAACACTATTGACATTGCGTAGTAGCATTATCAGCTGGAAACTGATTCTCTGTCAGGTCTCCATTTTTAATTCTTAATAAAGCCCACCTTATAAAAGCCTCCACTTTCGTTTTTTGTTTAAAGAATTTAAGTGATTAATTATTGGTTTAAATAATTTATTTTCATAACCCATAATCAATAATTAAAATATTTTTATATATATTAAATGAGTTAGATATATTATTAATTTCAAAATTCAAACCTTAATTTTAATTAATTTTATTTCAAGCAATTGTAATTAATACTATACAGTTTAAACTGATCAGGCTTAGAGTTTACTTTTCTATTCCTAAACAACATTCTTTAATAAGTTTTGAGATAACTAATGTACAGTACAAATACTCCATTCTCTGTAGAAATTACTCTCTGGAAGGTCCTTTTTCCTATCAATATCCTACTATATAATAGATTTCTGGTAGGTAAAAAGGCCTTTCAGAAAACAATTCCTACCGTGAACAGACTTTTTTTTTAAAGACGTGAGAGATTAAGTAAATTATAATAAATCCCTCAACAAGAGCACGGAAAAAGTATTTCTCCTTTCTCTTTGCTAAATGTTTGTTGATATAATTTACTTTATTTTAATTATAAACTCATTCATAAATGTGGCGTGTACATATAATAACATTATATATCATATCATAGCTTTAAATAACAACAGTTTACATATTCTTGAAAATGTTGCTACGTATTAATTAAATAAACAGCACAGTTCAAAACTGAGATAATATTAAATATCTTATAGCATTTTAAATGTTTATTTATATAGATTGAATAATTTAAAATTTTACCTCCTACAGAATAAACATGATGTATACTAAAATGAAAATATAACACTTTGAAATCCAGGGTTTGAACATAAGAGGAGGTTTTAATCTTACTAACAGATTAAGAATCCTTTGTTCTTCTCGTTTACAAATTCACTTTCGTAAGTATGAGTATGTATTAATTTTTGTAAATATAGATATTTATCAGTTAGTTAAATAGATTAGGATAAACACTAAGATTAATATGAGTGTGCTTTTTATAAATACATTGATTTATATAAACTGGATATATTTTAATTAAAATAAAATTTAGATATAGTGGAAAAGTTGTAGGTTTTATAAAACTAAAACTATTTCTCTCCATTGAATATAAGTGGGTCTTACCTATTTGAATATTTTTTAAAAGTCCCTAGTTGAAACATTTTCATTAGGCCTTGAACAACCTTGAATATGTCAACAAAGTGTGCTTACTTTGATCAATCTATATAGTCAATATTAAAATTACAATTCTTCATACCTTTCTCACCAAATCGCCATCTTATTAAAAATACTACCACCATAAATATTCACTCATTACACAAATGGATCGTTATTAGCATTCTAAGGTACGGGTGATTTGGATTTAAAAATCGAGTTAATAATTTGATAAAATTTATTTATTAAAGGTAATTTATTAGTGAAATTCAATCTACTTACCAAAAATGCTGTATAGCTCTACATTATATTTAAAATTTAGATTTTAATGGATTTTTTTGACAGCGTATTACTAACCGTTTGGGATGTATGTACGATTTTTATGGATTATTGAATACCAACTAGAAAAATTTCCGTTTATAAAGAACCAATAAACTATTTAAGAATAAGATTAATTTTATTTTAATACATCCATTGTTTCAATTTATATTTGTAAAATCACTTACCGTATCAAAAATACTAACACAATTATAAAAAAATATGGCGTGATTTTAATATACTATAAGTATGATATTCTTTTTGAGAAGTTTGAGCTTACATATATTATTCATCTGTAAGTTCAAACTAAACATAAAGAATTTGTAGGACAAGTTTAAGTAATTTATTGTTTAAATATTTTTTATTTATTAACTACGCTAGATTTAATCATATATTTATAAATTTGTTGGTAAATAATCATGGTATAGTTAAAATTACAAATTCTAATAGTGTCATTCCTTTTAAGTAAATTGTTCGAAAATAAAATAATTTATAAACGCCAAATTTTTATGAATATTAGATCAATTTTAAAACTACATTCTAGATTTATTAATTTTGAATATTTTAAAAAAAAAGTTGGTTCAATATTCGTCAATAAGTTCAGATGATTTTAAAATAAAAAATAAAAACACATATTAACAGAAATACACATATCGAAAAATATATTTATTTAAAAATAAAAGAATAGATCGTTTTTTTATGTTAATAGTATAATAAATTTGCTCCCACACAACGTTATAAGCACAGCAACAATTTATGTGGATACATTCTAGAGATAGG
This sequence comes from Timema shepardi, assembly GCA_902151425.1. Classification (NCBI taxonomy): domain Eukaryota; kingdom Metazoa; phylum Arthropoda; class Insecta; order Phasmatodea; family Timematidae; genus Timema; species Timema shepardi. The sequence goes on from CABFVX010003261.1 coordinate 68,048, forward strand.
TTCAGCCATACGGTTTTAAAACCTTACGAATTAAAACCAAGGTCGTAATGAATGCGCATCGTAATTCCAAAGCCAATTCAACAAACAATTTACATGGAATTAGCTAGAAATTGAAAGTGCTCAGTAGTAAAAGGGATTAGGATGGACCTAACGAGTGAGAAGGGAAATGGAAATAAGGGGTGCAGGTACGGAGTACGTTAGTACGGCATATAATCCTAACTAATATTTATTGAAGTGTGGCCTCCCTGTTCTAATCCCAGTTTCCGAAGGCTGGCCACTTGTTAAATCATGGGAGCTAGAACTTAAACTGGCGAACTGGAGGATTGTTTCTTACCGGTCGCTGACTCTGCAAGGAGTGGTTTAATAATATTACCGAAGATTAAAGAGATTGCTAAATTACACAGTCTCTACTTCCCGTCCTATAAAATTGAAACTTTAGCAGTTTGTTGTGAGTTAAAAAAGTAAAATTCGTTCTGTTTTATCTTTTTAAAAGAATTGTGGTGTTTTAAATTTTATTTTCTTAAGAGATTATTTGAATTGATTTACTATCCATTGCATATTATTCATAGGAATATAAATTACCTGGTATAAACATCTAAGGCCCTTATGAGCCTATTTATACTATAGAAATGTACAGTGCATATTATATATATATATATATATATGTATATGTATAAGTGACATGTATAAAGGTACAGTAATTATATATATATATATATGTATAAGCGTGCATTAACTGTATAAATATATATGCACACATACATATATATGCTTATAACTGTATACATATATATACATATATGCACGTGTAAAGACATATATTATATATATGAATTGAAAATATAAATATTGATGTAAACTTATATATGTATATATACACATATTTATAGAGAACTATAATTACATATAAGGATTTTTATATACATATACTTAGATATATTGGTGAGTAAATATAATATATATAATCATATATATTTATATATAAGTAAATATATAGCTTAAAATTTTAATCTGTATACACATATAAATAAATATATATTCTTATACACAACAATTACTTACATAAATATATTTTTATCCGGAACATAAAAAATCTAGTGTTATTCTAAAAGTTAGATGTGAGCTAAACCACGTTATATTTACTTAAGTCCAGTTTGATAGTAGTTCATAGTTTATGTAAGGAATAGTGAATAACATAGGATTATATTTGGTTAGAAATATAAGCATATGTAATAAAACGTATTACTTAAAGTCGTACTCATATCGATGGTTTTTATTGAAAATAACCTAACCGCTTTGCTCTACTAAATATATTTTTTGAAAAATAATTATTTTCAGGTTTGATCAGAAAATAAAGTTTACAAACAGTATAATTAGAGACATAAGATTAACATAATTTAAATGGTAAATAAACAATTAAAACAAATTTGATTTATTTTGTTTGGATTGTAAACCTCTCGTCTAAATATAAGTAAGCGTGGCTGTAAAATCAGTCAAGAAGTTTACCTGAGAGTAACAATGTTTAGTTTTTTATTAACATCAACAAAGAATGAAGATACATAACGAGAACATAATAATAATGGAATCGCGAGAATCCCTCATCATCCAAGATATTGAAATTACTCCATTAGAGAATACATGTTATCAAGTTTACAATAAATGTAAAAACAAACTAATATATTTTGTAATAAAGCTTGCCGTCAGTACAACTAGCGCATTCAACATAGGAATGCGATGAACACAATTATAAATCCCAACTTAAAAGTATATAGCGTCAGCATGGGAGTCTAAGGTTCAAAGTTTGTATAACTCACGCATATAGTGTGAAATGTAATAAACTCCATTATAAATCTCAACAAACATATATATATAGCTTTAATATTAGAACTAGTAACTTGAAGTTAAATATACATGCTCCTTTAAGTGAAACGCAATAAACATTTTGTTGACCAGCAAATAGTCATTGGACCAAGTCCGAAGACTTAGATACCCGTGCCCTGTGCTCAACATTAGGAAATTTAATAAAAATAATCCCTCATACAACGCTATAAGTTAACGACACCAAAAGAAGGGACGGGTGGTAAGCCCGAGACCCAAGGTTTGCCGTAGGGCGACCAGAATATAATATATATCAAAAAATATATTATTGTATGGAATTGCTATCTCACACAAGAAGACTGAAAGGTGGCCGCAGTTGCGATGAACCGTGTAAAAAAGCAAAACATCACCAAGTTAACGTTTAAAAGAATTTAAGTTCAAAACAATAATTTTGACAAAGATAGCCCCCCATTACGTCCAAAATGAATTTTGATTAATACATAAAAGATACCGGCTTTATGTCGCTGCCCTCACCTTGGTCAGTCGACAATACATTGAGTGACCATTGAAAACAAACGTCCCAATATATACCCATAATTGTATTCACAAAGAGAAGGGGCAAGGGAAGGAGGGGGTAGGAGAAAAGAACACAAACACAACAAGCAAAGAAGGAACTGGTAGCTCGTAGAAGGAACAGGAACGTTCCAGAGGCGGAACTCGCAACTTGACGCGGCCACGCGGTACCTCGTTCTTTTGTTTCTAGCAGGGCATGGATTGATTCCCGAGCAATCAGTTGAACGAAAGCTCCACTTAGTCAGTTGAGTAGAGCGTCAGAGATTGGAGGTCGGTCCACGTGCTCTATTGCTGGAGTTCATCAGGGGGGTGTTTGGTGAGTGTTTCCCCATTTGAATTAACTTGAACTTCTAACTCGTTACAAGATATTTTGTTGTATTATTTAGGCTTTATTTGAAATCATATTCACCACCATAGCTATTTACTCTAAGAAAAATAAAATTGTCATTAAAATAAATATGGATATTTCAAACATATTCAGAATATATTTTTCTCCTTCTATGTATATTGGCCTTTGACCTTAGGCTCTTCTCACATTCTTATAGGCCAACAGTTCACTAATTTTAGTGTGTCTACACTCAAGTATGTGATAAATTCTTAGCCTGTAGTATACTAAACATCTTTATGAATTGTGCAATATTCACTATTTATAGCTTATACTGCGTTTTAAACATATTTTGGATTGCGGTCAGCGCAGACGGAGTGGGGCCACTTATCATGGTCTACCAGTCCGTAAAGGGCAGTTACCCAATTACAAAACAAATAGTGTTCTTTGGGAGGTAAAGTATATTCAAGGAATTTTGGTGTCTTTCTTTTTTATATCTTAAATAACTTTTATTGTCATACCACTAAAATATTTATAGATTTATTGATAGTGTAGTTTATTTTTAATACAAAAATATATGTATGGGTTAAGACTGCACATTTAAATTGCTTCAGGTTGAGATTTATTGGTTACATTTTAAAATAAAAAACTCCTAACATTATTTTGTATCAACCAAATAGCTATCATTATATAAAAGGATGGATTTAAGATTCATTATTAATAAATTAAGAAATTTTCTAGTAAAATTAAATTGTCCGTTTAAGAGAGGTTATAACCCTTCTGCGACCAAATATGAGTTTATTTCTTACAAAGTCTGATTTTCCTATCTCTTTTCATTAGTATAGCTAGATCTTGTTAGATTAAAAGGGTAGTAAGACTAGACTAAGTCCAAGTCGTAGAGACTTGGAGGCGATGACTGGATACTAATACCGCAGAATCCGTCGTCCATGTTCACGGTGAGTAGGGTCGGGTGACCCATTATCCTATTGTCACGGCTGAATGTGGTGAATCTGACGCCGCAGTCTCCATGATCCTTCGTGTAGGCGCCGGGAGAAAATTCCTGGTTGTCTATACTCGCTGTGGAACTTTTCTCTGATTTGAAATCTCTGGCCGGCCTATATATATACTCAACCTGGCAACAAGAAGAAGGAATGGGGAATAAAATATGCAAAAACAGCCCGAAGCAAAGGAGGATGAAAGTGGGGAGAAAAGGGAAACAAATGAATCAAATCACAAGTTCTTCAAATGACCACCAGTATCACTGTGTGCGCAACAGGTCTTGGAGTCGATCCCCCACCTTTAGTTATTTTTCACCAGCTGAGCTAGCCACGGCACACGCGAGCCGGCCATGACAGACAATTTCATGTTTTTTAAAAGAGTGATACCTGCATACATCTGGCTGGGGTGAGCTTGTACATAAGTATATTATATTACAATGTATATATACTAATTTTCTTATTTAATATCGACTGTTATTTTTATGAGAAGTAAGGATATAGATGTATTTTTTTACATTTTTTGTGTGCGTACACCACGTGGTAGGAGTACGTAAGTCTATGAGGTATCATCCACTGGGAAAAGCGAAGTGTTAAATTATTTTGTTCATAAACACAATAATATTAGTCTTCTACTTTGATATTTAATACCGTAACTATCAAAAGACAATATTTTTTGACCAACCACGTGTTAGAAGTTAAGACGATAAGTAACTTTAGTAGATCAGAAGATATAACTTTAGAGACAGTTTATATTAAATATGCTGATATAATTTCTATCTTGCACACAATCACCAAAATATTAAATATTTTCTTGTAGCTGTTCATTCATTTGGTTGACACGCTACCCCCTTATGAGACAGCTGGTACTGTTATTAGTCTACAGATAAGGCTATCACACTTTTGAGACAGGAGGTACTGTTATTAGTCTAAAGATAAGGCTATCACACTTGTGAAACAGGAGGTACTGTTATTAGTCTAAAGATAAGGCCATCACACTTGTGAGACAGCTGGTACTGTTATTAGTCTACAGATAAGGCTATCACACTTTTGAGACAGGAGGTACTGTTATCAGTCTAAAGATAAGGCTATCACACTTTTGAGACAGGAGGTACTGTTATTAGTCTAAAGATAAGGCTATCACACTTGTGAGACAGCTGGTACTGTTATTAGTCTACAGATAAGGACTATCACACTTTTGAGACAGGAGGTACTGTTATTAGTCTAAAGATAAGGCTATCACACTTGTGAGACAGGAGGTACTGTTATTAGTCTACAGATAAGGCTATCACACTTGTGAGACAGGAGGTACTGTTATTAGTCTAAAGATAACGATCATAAAACTAAGAGAAGAGTGTACTAAATGAGGGCTATAGCCTCTAACAGTTTGATGTCATGAAAATCGATGAATAGGCTCGTTTGACCTCTTGCTCGGTTTTTTCCTGAAACATAATTTAATGACGTGTTAACAGAGTGAAAATGGAATAGTAATGATCTGGACGTACAATTTCGTGCTAAGTTAAACATCAAGACCAGATGAACTGATTCTACTCCTAGATAATATTAATAAAATTATGGTCAAAATCGTATATAACTATTTCACATCATGGAGTTAAGTTTCAGATACAAAACCGGTTAAACTTAATCAAACCTATTATTTAATTAGTATTTATACATTAACAAGGCCATTGGCAACAGATAGTTAAACGTATATATTTTAGAGAAAGCCTAAATACAAATTAATAAAGATAGAGCAGGGATCTTCTCTACTAATGTTCTTGAATTGAATGCCTTGTCAGGGCTAAGAGGGTGCATTAAGGATCTATAAATGCATTTTGACACTTAAAAACATAATTTGGAGAAGATCTACTGCTGAAGGATCGAATATATGGATCAGAAGGTGTAAAAATCGATCGTGGTCAAGGAGTTTCATATCATTCAGAATGTTCAAACTTCTAGGATATTGAGTATAGGAGTTGAGCAATGTGTGGATTGGAGATTATTTATGATATAGCATCGCAGAAGAGGAAGAAAGAGGCTACACGAGAATCCGTGGTTTGACAATACACCAGATAGTTTGTCATAATCCCGGGATGTCGGAGAACAGTCAGACTAAGAAGATCTGTGAGAACAATTGCATAGCTATCCGTCTAAAGAAGAACAATTAGACTTAGATCCTTCGAAAACCAGTCGTCGTTTTATAGGATGAATCGCCTGGATTTCCTGATCCTAGTTGTGATCCTGATGACCTCACCGTGCTAACAGTGATTGCTCCAAGATTACTCACCGTTAAACTCGAACAAGTCGACAAGCCTATCATGTTATCAGACTCAATATATAACTTTAAAATAATATACATTATTTTTTCCACCTTAATATTATTTCTATAAAACTTTTGTATTAATATTGCCCATAAAACAATGGTATTAGGAAAGTCATAATCTGGATTCTGAAAATAGTATGAACTGGATGGTGGAAAGGAAGAGTTTTAAAAGAAGGCCAAGGTCTGTATTGAGGAAGAATTAATAAAGGAAGACAGATGGAGGAAGCGTATAGTCTGGTTACAGAAATTACGTAGCAGGGAGGAGTGAACTGGAAGGGAATGTCCTTGATGGAGGGAGGAAAGGTACAATCTCGCCAAAGGAGGGGTACAATCTCGCCAAAGGAGGGGTACAATCTTGCCAAAGGAGGGGTACAATCTCGCCAAAGGAGGGGTACAATCTTGCCAAAGGAGGGGTACAATCTCGCCAAAGTAGAGGTACAACCTATATATATATAAATGCAAAAGGCTACTCTACATTAGAGGTGGGAATTGAAGGGAGGATATCACATCTCACGTGGTCTCTTAGCAGGCAGGCTCCAAAGAGTTGCATAAGAATCATAATGTTTGATTACTTACCAATTCGACGTTTCGAGACTTATGAGCTCTAGTACATATTATTTAAAATAACAATGATTGGATGAAATATAAAATATTATTTTAATTATTAGCTAGGATACTACGCATCAGTTGCCATCTGGTCTATGTTGTCATTACAAACACAGATCCGATCTCTGCTGATTAAATATCGGGGTTACTAACGTAGTCCATTTGTACTGAAGTGTTTTTTAAACAATAATGTCTCCCTTACCCAAAGTTGGGATATGTTTACAATAGACTCAAAACGGAAATAAATAGCTACTATTGTTTTATATTTTCAAATGTCAACAAATGATTTTAGTGTCATTTTAAATCACAAGGCCAGTAATATAATAAATTAATAATCTATTCCGTTTATTATTTAGTAACCCTTATACATTCAGATCTATATAAGAAGAAACTATTTTTAAACTAACTACACGCTTCGGTGGCCCCGTGGTCTAACTATCTATCCTCGTGTTGGACAAGAATAATAATAATATTTAGCACCGTGTCTCACTACCCGTTCGGTTTATACGCTTTAAGTATTAACTACTCTAATTGATTAGGAATTGGGAAGGTTGAATTAGACGAAGTGAACCCACATTTGCGTGGATTGAGAGTGGAAAACCATTTAGGAAAAACCACCCCCAGTTCACCCGACCGAGATTTGAACCTCTATTTCCCCGTCCTCAACAGTCGAGCTCAACACGACAAGCGCGTTAGTATTGGACAAGAATTTCGATGATGGGGAGTTCAGAGTTTGATACCGGTCGGGTGTAATGAGGGTGGATTTTTCAAAATGGTTTTCCATTAAAATTCTTTTGCATTCCCTATAAATTAACCCTTTCTTTTCCCTAAACCATTAGTGTGATTAGAACATAGGCATATAACCTGAACGGTTAGAAGGAAGTGATGCTTAAAAAACCTCACTAAATCCATTTCATATATTAATACGACAAGCCATGTTATCATTAGTGGTCAGATTTGATCATTAGTAGAGATTCTTTAGATTATATTGGTTATCTAAGTTGACCATAGAAAAACATATTTTTCCTCCCATAAAATTTTCTTCCAAACAAAATCCCAATAAAACGCCTTTCACATTGCTAAACCAACATTGAAGGAGTAAAAAAAAAAACTCAACATAAAATTAATTTTCAGGAGGGGCTTAACTTCACTGAAGGTAATGTCCACCCTATTTATTAGGAAGAAAAAGATTATTATAAAGGAGCATATTTATACTAAATAATACGTAGTTGTGAAGAAAAGGAAATTTAGACTTTAATTTTAACTACTCATTTTGAAATGAGATCTTATTACTGGAGGGCTTTGAAGGAAATCCTAAGAAATCTTGTGAGTAGTACTGTAACTCCGTGAGGAATATCGTATTATTGAGATACTGCCACTTCATTCCAACTTGAGCGTCTTTGTTGACTTCACTAAAGATGACGCTCCAGTAAAAGGAAGGCGAGACGTAACGATGTGCAAATCAGCATCTAATTTAACATTCAAGAGCTTGGAGGATCTTAATGAACCTTACTTCCCTGCTTACTACAAATGAACGACTATGGTCTGATACACTTTCTTAATTGAAAAGCTTAAAAGTGTTTCATTACAGAAATAAGGCCCCTCTGTGGGATTATTATTGTTTACTTACCGTTACTTTACATTGAATATTCATGTTCAAATGATTAACAGTTAACAATTACAGCAAGATGGAAACTAGCTCGAGAAAGGATAACATGCTCAAGACTCACAAGAAAAACAACAGATCTGCAGAAATGTTTAGAAACAAGAAAAGGGATATAGATTTGAGATACATACATTTAATCCTATATATTTACGGTGTTTTAGGCCACGGAACTCTTGTCCCAAAAGCTCCATTAAAATATTATTCCACTCTCACCGATAGAGAGGATAATCGTCATAGTTTAGATAAGCTACGATCACAGCTTATAGACCACGATTGTGGATTAGTTGGGCCACGGTAACAGCTTAGTTGGGCAACGGTACTAGCTTAGTTGGGCCATGTTCTTTGAGCAAAAATATCATATCATTTAGAAGACTTATGGGTAGATAAAAATTCAGGCCGCCAAGACTTTTTACTTATATTATCTAAGGTTAGTTATATTCTTAAAATTGAAAAAAATGACACCTGGCCACGGGAATCGAATCCGAGACCTTCGGCTTAGTATGCCGATGCTCTAACCAATGAGCTATCGAAGAGTCGTCCCGTTATCAGGGTCATTCTTTACTCATATGTTAAGGCAGAGTCTATGATGGACGTGCGGAAATAATCGGTTACTAATGTGTGATTTATTTTATTAAGATCACGAGCTATCAGATAACGCATTGGCGTACTAAACCAAAGGTCCTGAGTTTTATTCCCGTATCCAGGTGTCATTTTTCAAACTTCAGAATATGATATCTTGATGGAGAGTTCCTCAGTAAAAAGCATAAATAATAGTTTCAGCTATTTGATTCATAGGCTTGTTAGGTCACGATCGTGTTATTCTATAGGTTGGATTGGGTTGGGTTGGACCATGTTATGTTATAGTAGGATAGGCTAGGGCAGAATAGCATTTGGTGTTGTTCCACTCTCAATCACTTGCTGTTTCTCATTCAACTTGAGAAACATTTACAGCCATTCTAAATGGCGCACCACAACAGGCAGTACAGAGTTGGTAAACCAGTACGCCATGCTTACAATTCCCAATAAGGATCTTGTGGCCTAAATGTAGTGTGGAATTAACGCTACTCTTTAAAACGCAGGACATAGCAGGTATATGTGGCTCGACTGTAATGCGACGTTTATTTATTAATATTCTGATAGATTTATTATTATGGTAAAACCTTTTAGAAACACAAAAATGGAAATAAATAAAATTTTAAAATAAATAAAAATAAATCACTTCTTGCTTTTCTCCATGAAAATTTCGTAATTCCATCTTTTCATCACCATACTTTTTACACAATTAACATAAATAGTGATTTTCATAAATAATATTATATCTTTAGAAGAAACACATATTAAACTGAAAAATTATAATTCAATTTTTAATAGTGACCAAGTATTTATTAGTATATTTATGTTTTATGACAAATAAGAATTAAAATGTTAGTAAAATATTTTTACGAAAATCTTAAATGTATATTGTTGTGTCTTACATGTCCCACTAGTTATTCATAGATTACATTTCTTGTCAATGAATATTTGCCTATTAGTTTCATCCTGATACTGGTCTATAAGACAGAATCATAACGATGCTTCTGAAAATTAGCTTAATTTAAATCTTAATTTTTTTTTCCATATTATATATTCAATTCGTGATGTTGTCATTTTAAAAAGTCATCTACACTTAGATCATTGTTTTATCGTAATTTTTTAATGATTCAGATAGATTATTTCTAGAAAAAAATCACCACTATTTACAACCATGATAATGTGGTATCTTTTTCTCTAAATTCTATCAACCTAATCCAGGACTCACTAACTTAATTAAAATATATGTATTTTTGAAAAGTCATTTAGGGGAAAAGGTAATGATTTAAATATGTTTCTTTCGCTGCGCTACCACCCTTTCGAGATAAACGCATACGTACTAATTAATCTAATGTATTAGATGTGAGGAATATTTAGAGGAATTGTATCCGCATTTCCGTTGAGAGAAAGTATAAAAACATTTAGGAAAACTTACTATCAATATAATACTTTGCACCACGTCTTACTACACGTTCGGTTTATACGCTACTATCAATACAACCAGACCGGATTCAAACTCATATTTCTGCACCATCAGAAGTCCAGTCTATAGTGGGAGTGACGCCTTAGACAATGCTTCCACTAAAGCAGGTTTAAATTTATTTGTAAAATTAGACTTGAGAATGAAAATATATTCGAAAATTTTTTGTTATCCAATATATTATTTTATATCAAATTTAATTCAAATAATGTATTATTAATAATAATATTTCTATTACTATTATTATTTTCAGCACTGCATCTTTCTACCTGTTCAGGCTATATGATAATGTACTAGCTACGCTAATAGTTTTAGGCTTTAAGAAGGCTATATTTAGAGGAAGTGTACTGGCAATTACATGGAGGTAAAGTTTAAAACTATTTTGGAACGCCATCCTCAGTAAACCCAACCGAATCGAACCCAACTCGATCCTTGATCTCCCTAGCATTGGCCCTAGAGTATACTGCGAGAAGTCTAGGGGTAAGGTGTCAAAGTTCTGTACTAGGTGTCCAGGGTTCAATCCTCAGTTCGGCACAGTGTTATCTGATTACTAAACACTTCCTTCACCTCTAATAAGTCGTGTATTAATCACAACTTGTGAATGTGTGAAATTCCAGGCCTCCAACGTGGTTCGGATCCCAAGTTAATCGGTAGGTCCTCCATTTCATCTCACAATCCCCCTACCATTACACATTAGCGTAAGCACGTAAGTGCGTAGAACCCGAACGGTTAGTAAAACGAGGTGATAATAACAGTAATAATAATAATAGTAATATTAATAAACCATGTAGTGGTTAGTATTATATTTGACTGTCGTCCTATAATGAAGGTAATCATCAGAACACATTTGCCAAGCTTACAACTAGTTTATCTGTGTGCAGTCCTACTTCAAGACTTTAAGAGCAACTCCTCATTCAGTGAATGTGTTTCTTTCCCATGCGTCACTCTCGGGTCAAGGGGCAAGTTGAGGTCACGTTCATCAAATATTCTGACACTGAAAGAGGACCGCAAACAGAAAGTAGATCGTGGGGTTGATTAGTTTACTTACTCATCTTTTGTGAAAGTAACCGGTTAACCACACCCTCTATACCATGACCACGCCCTGAGGGGAAAGGGAGGGTTTCACAAATACAACCCGAGTATTACACGAGGGACTTAGCCAAAACATGAATAAAGATTAGTTTTAGTGATGGATTTAAAGAATAGTGTTTTCTGAACTTATATAGCAAGTAGTTTTAGGGAAAGTTATAAAGAATATTTCATATATTGTTGACTCATAGTCCGGTATATAAATATATAATTCATACTTATTATTATAGATACAGTAGAACGTATTTAATGTAAATTAAATGAGACCAAAGATTGTTTGGATTAGTACAAATTCTGATTTAGAAGTAGAATAAACAAGTGTTAGCGGGGAAATAGTTTAATTTCGCCAATTTAATTTTATAGTTGAATGAGTTTTATACAATTTAGATTAATTTGACTGGTGTATAACATGTAATAATATGTACTATAGTTACACATTTAAAGTATACATATTTATACTACAATGTATTTATTTTTAGCTACAGGAAACTATATTATTTATTAAAACATATACATTATACATATTAATAATCTATTTTCACTTTTTCTTAGAATTCTCTTTCAATTTGAGTTTGTTGAAAAAATAACATATATTTAACATGATTGGTTTGGTTTTCCCCCTGTTTCCCGAAAATTGTCTTGGGAATATTTTGAATTTTGACTACTCGGGTTCAGTCCAACCGGGTTGTGCTGTATATACATATACTTAGCAGATATACAATATACATATATCTAGCATAACTATACATATAGTGTAAATTGAAGTTATTACAGATGTATACGTATGCAGGGGTACATACTATAACTAAATTTTTTGTAATAATTGAAAATTGACACTTGAAAATGGTAATCAAACCAGGGACTTGTTGGTCCTGCGCATTAATACATCACCACCGAACTAACTTTTATTACGTTCCGTATTCACGTTAATTCTTCACTCGTAGTTTAAGATGAGTTTAGAATAAATGTTGTGGTATTAAATACTTGAACTATGTCCATCTACCAACAGACATATCCACAATAACGTGAGTTCCCAAAACGTGTGTACAACATAACAATGTAGTACTCTACAGTCAACAACTTAAATAGTCGACTCCGAGTTTCCGGTGGTTTGTAGTTTCAATGTAAAGTTCAAAGAAATTATCATCCCAAGTCTACACCTTGGACCTGTCTCTTATGATGGGGAATTAGGGGACTCGATAGGTATTTTCACAGTTTTTATATTAAAACATTAGTTTTGAATATAAATATATTGCTTTAGTTCAAATATAGAGTTAAATTTTGTTCATATGGTGACCTCAATTTTTTTTTAAATATCGACCTAGGTCACGGAAAAATAATATACCCAGATACTCACCTCCAGGTTAAAATGGTGGTGATGGTTGGACTCCTGTTCAGTCCTTCACCACTAGGATCGCTGCTGTTAGTCCTATCATCACCCAGCAGTGACACTAGCGAAGCTCAGTGGTGAAGGACTCAAGATGGCCAAAGGAGCGCAGTAAATCCCCGTAAGGTTGAGACTCTGTTTCTTACTTGTATGTAGTCAAGAGTGTTCTAGAATCTAATGACAACTTTTTATATTAATTTAGAAATTTTCTCGTCTAATGCCTTTATGCTCATGACATATATTCAAGAACTATTGATATCACCATGTGAAAAAAATTAAACTTTATGTTTGTAAAAAAAAGCAATATTTTATTTTGGCTAGAAGAATGTTGATATAAGAACTGCAAAAACGCTGGCCTTTTCTCGCTCTCCCTACATCACCAACCTAGGTTATAGGTGAATAATTACCCCTAGAAGAGGGTGTATATTGAGAAGGAAAAGTGGGTCTATGTAGGAAAAACTGTTTGAAATTTGTATACATCTAAAAAGTTGGGAAACATAGGTTTTTATTTAAGATATTTGAAGTTACACTCTCAGTAAATTTTTTGGAAGAATAATTACATGAGAAATATTTTAATGTAATCCGCCCCTAGATTTGACTTTAATTATATTTCTTTAGAAGATAATTGGAGTGGATGGATTTCAAAAAAATGTAATTATTCGAATAGGCCAAAAATTTATTGAGATATCTCTTTCTTCACCAAAATTAGATGCATCTATAAGATCCTTGGAGTTTGATGCAATGCTATCTTTCAATAAGCTTTAAACAATAATAAATTAGTGTTGACCAGCAAGTTGAATTTGGAATTGGACTCATAAGAAGGGTTTTTAAAAGGGGGGCTGGAGAAGATCAGTTAGGCAGTCAGAGTGAAAAATGATGGAGCCCTAAGAACAATGGGTGAGAAGAGAACCATTATTAATATTGTTCTTCGGTAAAAAGCAAACTGGTTTGAATACATCCTAAGGAAGAACTAGTTTTTGAATTAGGTAATTAAAGGAAAGGTTGAGCTAAATGGGATCTTAAGAATAATGAGGATTCAATTATTATATGACTTGAAGGAAAGAATAAAATTCTAAGAGAAAAGATGCATTGGAGATCTAGGTTCACTGACAAAAGTAATGGACCTGTCGTAGGAAAGAGCGGTTGACTAACCTGTGGATAAGCGTACTAGTATTTTATTAATATTGGCTGACCTGGCGGTCTAGGGGTAAGGTATCAGACTTCTATGCTGGCGGCCGGGGTTCAATCCCAGGTCCCGGCATAAATTTATCTGATTACCAAACCCTTCCTTCACCTCTGACAAGACATCTTGTGAATGTGGAGAATGCCAGGTCTCCACCGTGGTTCGGATTCCACGTTAAACTGTAGGTCCTTCATTTCATCTCACAATCACCCTACCATTTTCACATTAGCGTAAGTGCGTATAACCCGAACGGGTAGTAAGACGCGGTGCTAATAATAATAATAATAATAATAATAATAATAATATTAATATTGAAATGCAATCACATTATGTAGACCTATTCAATACTATTGTTGGAAGAAACTTTCATTTATGTAGACCCATACTTCTTATATATATGGACACTAACTTGAGAGAATATTTGTCATTCATAAGTACAAGATCTTCAAATAAGTTGGGTATACTTGGCTGCCATTAAAGCAGATGTATCGTTCTTTCACTGAGAAATAGCGTGACGTTGTTCAGTTACCCTTGTCTCCCAGTGCGTGACCGGTGAGGGGATACTTACAGTAGCCCCATGGCTTCTTTGGTGCTGACTGACAGCTTTAAAAAGTTACCAGACCAAATTATGTATCCCTACGCCGAACCATATGATCTGCAAAAACATATGTTTAGCAGCTGTCACTTCTGATAGTCAAAATTTAGGTATATACCTAAATGTTAACTGTCAGAAGTTAGCTGTGAGCTGTCAGTCAGCACCAAAGAAGCCGTGGGACTACTGTTGCTGACACACAATTGAGGATATTGAGATATTTCGGAGATAGTAACTTAGAATAACTGTTGACCAACTTTGGTAATTTAGAAAAATATCTTAACGCTGGGATCTAAAATTAGCTTACTTAGTATCAAGAATATTTTCAAAAACCATCAAATTTCTAAAATTAATAACTACCTTTGTCAGCTAGTTCTCAAATTTTAGGACATGAAGAATATTTGACCGACTCAAGGGAGCATTAGAAATATCTTGGAAACAAGCTTGGTGAGTGTGTGATAGAGAAAGAGAGTTAATAGTATTTATTTAATGAAATATCTCATTTGGTAATAATTAGAAAATGGTGGTTTACATACATGTGAACAAAATTATATCTAATTTATACATCTATTATTATAGTTTCTATATTGTGGTTGTTTTTTAAAAAACTTTCTCACTAAACTTTGAGTAAAAAGTGTAATCTAATACATTTTATTATAATATATATAATATATTCCAGCAAGTAAATTATTTTATGCTTGTGTTCTATGACGTTCTTCAACAGCTTCTTTCAACCAGAACCCGGTTTTTTATATTGTATTCGTCTTAGAGTAAATTGTCTTAAGATTCAGGGGGAACAAATTTTTCTTTTATAATATTATATATGGTTATCCGTTATATTCATACAAGTCCCTAAAATTATATTTTCAAGTGTAGAAATACACGCAAACTCCTTCAAGCAAGATGTATATATGAGGTATCGTTCTTTCTGTCTCCCTTTCTAATGTGTGTTCTGGAAGTGCATGTCTGAGACTGCTCCTACTAAAGTGTTTTTATATATTTTTTTAGTTTCCTTATTCTTTTTAATCAAAATTAATAATTTTATCCACTCTGAGTTGAAGAAAATAAAGCTAATTATTCACAATTATGAATATTAAATGTATTTAAAATAAATTGGTCATCTTTTGATCCTGCAGATCCTTCTGACACCCTATTGGGTTAAAGGAAGATAAGTAGGCATAGATTCACCTTTATTTAATGAATTATATTTACTTCATAGCATTCCTCTATATAACATTCCAATAAAAAATTTCATTTTGGATATTTCCAATGTCAAGATATTCTTAGATTATAACCCGAACTGTTGGTAAGACAGTACCTAATAAAATACACATAAAAAATAAATTTTTCATACTCTTAATTTTTGACTAGACAGTAAGTGAAAAAACCCTAATATCCGTAACAGAAATTTATTTCTTTGGTATATTTACCTATACATAAAACACATCCCGTAGTTAAAAATAAATATTAGTCAATAAATGGGATACACAAGACTAAACTGGCACATCACTTGTAGAACCATGTTAGGAGGAGCCTCTAAGCACTTTCTAAACCGACTGATTATATCAGAACACGAGAATTTCTATGAGTGAGAAAGAAAGGGCCTACTAATTTTGTCGGGAAAGCAATTTTTACATAGCTTCGGGGCTTCTTTTACATGGCACAATCGACGTGATACCGAAGATCTTCTAGTGATCTTCAAAATCTCGCAATTTATCGAATCTGGTTTTATAGAGTATTATAATATAAGATACAAAAATAAAGTTTTAAGCATTCACATTGAATGAATCACTTCTATTGTTGATTTTAAGATACATAATTTCTAATTATTTCTTGATGAATTAGCCATATATGTATTTATATGTAAATCTTAATTATGAATCACTAATGATTTTGAATAAATCATTAAAATATATTGTTATAATGCTTGCTTGAACCTGTTATCTAGGAGTATAATGATCTATGGACATTCCTCTGTTAGTGAGAAGTGTTATTACAACCATCGCATGTCTAGATGTTCGGACCACACCCTGGCTCGACTTCTCTTACTAATGGTACGTAGCGTGATGGTGGAACTTAGGGACCAGGAATATAAATAACTTACCAGATAAACTCAGTTCATATCACAATAGAGTTTTACAATTTTTATTCGATCACTATCTAAGGCAGGATGCACACCAGGATGATATGATTTACATCGTGCGATCATTGCGGGGTGCTACTATTATCTTAAGATAATTTTGCTTCGCACCAAAGCGAGAGGATCTTTAGGCAGGAGACATATTTTAGAGTCAGTTTATAAGTTGTGATCATGAGATCTTCGAATAAAGATGACATTCCCTTTATGTAATGCTATTTGCAGATCATGAAAGGAAGAGAAGGAAGCATCGGGTGCATTCGTTAATTTAATTATGGTGTTACACATCTCTGCAGTAGTTTCAAGAGAACTATCTTGAACGAAAATTTAAGGAATTTTATAGAATGAGTATGGGAGTTCCCAATTCTTACCGCAACTCATGCCCCCCTTCCCTTAATTAGAGTAAATAAGAATATTTCTTCAACCTGGGTTAATCTAGACGTGTAGCCACCTTGAAATGTCGTACGATAGTGAGCGAAGAGACTTGCAGGGCGTGTTGCTTTAGTACACATTTCTTACGACGGATGTCACCAGCGTCCTGGTGTGAACCTGTTTTGTCACTTACAGTTTGAACACGCTCAGGCGAAACCTATCTTATAAGAATAATATTGCTTATCGCTCATGACCTCAAGATATGTATCACATAGTCTTGGTGTGCAGCCCGTCTTACAGGTCGAGAAAGTATTGTGATCGTCTAAAAAATCAAACTTGAGATTTTGATGAATTTTGAAGTTTCATGACACCCCGAATCCGAAAAAGAAGTTTTTGAATTTCCGTTTGTCTGTCTGTACCTCAAAGTAGAGCTGATCGGGATAAAACTGGGTGTCTAGGGTTTTCATGGGGTTACCTCAAGGGATTTTTGGAATTGGTTATCCAACCTAAAAATTAAGGGTATTTTACTGAAGAGCAAAAAGAAAAAAAAATTGATTTTCTAAAAATCGGCTTTAGTAATTTTGATTAAATTTCATTTATAAGCATTGATGAATATTATATACAAAATGGCTACTCTCAATATTTTTTCAAAATGACTTTAAGGGTTTCGGTCAGTTGCGTTAATTCTCATTTTTTATCATATCTCCGAATTTTTTTGAGTTATGAAATTACGTATCATTGAAAATATGTAGGTCTATTTATAATACATATATTTAGATGAAACATATTTTTTATAAAACCAATATAAGTCAGGTTAAGCACAGTTATACATATTTTCTAGCTTTTCGAAAACTTAAGGTAAGGTATTGCGACCGTCCAAATAATCTAGCCCAAGGTGTTAAAGGGTGTTGACGTCTCATGACACCTAGAACGCTAAAATGATTTTTATGAAATGCCATCTGTCTGTGTGTCTATTTAATCCTAAAATTAAGAGTAGTTAAATAAAGGCTGAAAAGAGAAAGATTCGATCATCGTAAAATCAGATCTAATGATTTTGATTAAAATTCGTATCTAGGCATTAATTAAGATTATAAATAAAATGGCTATTTATATTTTCCATTAAAATTAATTTAGGGTACCTTAAAGTAGAAGATATTTACATATCTCCACAAATAAATTTGAGATATTAATTGCAAAATTGTAGTAATATTAAAAATAAAATTTTGAAACATTTTAAAACAATAGAGCGAGAAAGAGAGTACGGGTTTCCATATCAATTATTTCTTTAATCTCTTAGGGCCGGTCTCAAGACTCCTGGATGAATATTATTCTGGATGTTTAATATTTGTACCTGGTCGTTTAGATAAAAGTGTGTCTTATGAACACCAGATAGCATTTATCTGTCAGATAAAATGTATTTATCCTTCACATTTTTATCGGCAGTTTTTGGTACCTGGTAGCTTTTATCAGAAAATTGAAATTGATGTTGGCATAGTGACCCTTGTTTTTCATAAGGTTTCACCTATCAGAATTTTTATTACGTTAAAATCTTGTTTCGCGTGTTTAGTAAGCACAGGCCCAGGTTCTAACTACAGTAGCCCCATGGCTTCTTTGGTGCTGACTGACAGCTTTAAAAAGTTACCAGACCAAATTACGTATCCCTACGCCGAACCAGATGATCTGCAAAAACATGTGTTTAGCATATGTCACTTTTGACAGTCAATATTTAGGTATATACCTAAATGTCGACTGTCAGAAGTCAGCTGTCAGCTGGCAGTCAGCACCAAAGAAGTCATGGGGCTACTGTATATATAAAGTTAGAACATTTAATTTACACTTTTACAAAAACTGATATGCTATTTGTAGAGCTATAGCAATATAAGAATCATTAATTAAATGTGAGTACAATAAATGAAATTTTGTTAAAGTTGTACCCAACTATTGTCCACATTTTGGCAGACACCGAAATTAGTACTTGCAAGACAACTAAGATTCTGTGCCCACATAACTCCATCTATTTCTTCGAACTCGTTTATGCCGGGATCACGATCAACTTAACGTAACTTAACGTAAATATTCTCCTCGTGTGTTTAAATGGAATCAATCACGATGCAGTTAACTTGACGTAATAAATATCCTGGGAGGTTATTTACTTTAAGTGGACGTTACTTGAAGCGTATCACGTGATTTAGCCAGCCAATCATTATGCGAGTGACGTCAACAGGGCTATTTATTAATTCATTTGTTGGTTTTATTACCAATGTTTACTCTTTAGCATAAGTTCTAGTGATCAGACATTGAATTAAAATAATTAAACTAAAATAGGAGAGCTTAATTTATAAAAAATGTTTAGTAATAGGTATTTATTACATCGATTGAAAACTCTAAACATTCACAGATCATCACTGTACAACTAGTATAAAACACAGATCATACTCGCGATTGGTGACCTGGCGGTCTAGGGGTAAGGCGTAAGACCTCTATGCTGGCGGCCGGGGTTCAATCTCCGGTCCCGGCACAGATTTATCTGATTTCCAAACCCTTCCTTCACCTCTGACAAGATGTGTATTAATCACAACTTGTGAATGTGAGGAATGCCAGACCTCCACCGTGGTTCGGATTCCACGTTAAATTGTAGGTCCTCCATTTCATCTCTCAATCACCCTACCATTACACATTAGTGTAAGTGCGTATAGCCCGAACGGGTAGTAAGACGCGGTGCTAATAATAATAATAATAATNTATAGCCCGAACGGGTAGTAAGACGCGGTGCTAATAATAATAATAATAATAATAATAATAATAATAATAATAATAATAATAGTACATACTTGCGATTTAATGTTTGGCTCGTGTTGTAACGTTAAGTTACGTGAATCGTGATCACACATAAGTTGAAGTTAAGTTGATCGTGATCCCAGCATAAGCCGCCATTATTTAACAAATGCTAAGCGTTGTCACCACTCGTTAGCTTGTAGCGATATCAGCAGGGCCTAAACGCGTGCGTGCGCCAGTTAAAACAGTACCAAACTTGCGTTTTCTGTATGTTTTCAGTATTTATCCTACAGATATCTACCCAGCAGTTAAATTCAGTTCATAATACGCGTAAAACATTAAAGTGGCTGATAACCTTTAACTGGTAGCTAACTTTAGCCTCCCTATAATAATACCTATCCGGTTGTCATAAGACCGGCTCCCAGGAATTATTTTTTTTACAACAATGATCTATCTATATAATTTTTGACTCAATAGTCAATAATTACCTTTTATTGCTCTACATTTATAAATGAATATTTTAATAGCAATGCAATAACCATAAGATGTGCACCCTCTAATATAATGTCGACAATTTTAATCGTAATAATACATTTTAATACTAAGTGTTAACCTTTGGGGACCGAATATCAATATTTTAATTGGGCCAAATATAAAAATTAGGACTTAGGTTTTTTTAAATAAAATTATAAAATTTAAAACCGAGAGTCAAAGATTGTTTAACGTAAGTATAACCCAGTTCTTGATTGGGTTTGCTAATGTATATTATTTCGTTTCCCATATATTTCAAGTTTTGAATAAATATTTTTATTTTTAAGCAATGGATCGATAAGGTTGGTGCTGATTTACGTACTATATTTTTTTCTTAGTTATTGAACTATATCAGATCTATCATAAGCTAGTCTCCATAATGTATTAACTATTTAATGTTTAAAACATCTGCGTTTAATGTAACTGGTCGTTTTAAAATATGATATTAATATTGGATTAATATATCTAAAATAATTTTCCCCTTTATTGGTGATTGAGTGGTCTAGTGCACCATTGTCTTGTTGGATTCAATTGATGATGGGGAGATCAGTGTTTATTTAGCGGTTGGGTGTAATAAGAGTATTTTTATTAGATTATTTATTATTAGCCCTCCACAAAATTGTGGATACAGTTTTTCTTAAATTATATCATTAGCATAAAATATATTTTGCTAATAACCTGAACGGGTACAGAAACGCAGTAAAGTAAATATCTAATTAGTCAAGGGCGGATATTGGGCCGGTTGTCAAATGGGCAGTTGGTTTTCATTAGCCTCTTTAAAATGTAAATTTAATCGTTTTAAATAATCGAAATTTAATAATAATAATATAATAATATTGCTATTTTATAAAAATGATTTTCATTAAGAATAATAAATAGAGAACTTGCAAAAACTTTTATTGACAAAGTTGTTATTTTAATAAAAAATAAAACACTAAACAAACTACCAAGATAATAATAAAAGAAATAAATTCAAACATGAGCCTAAAATGTAGATTAAATATTCTTTTTGATTAAATTATTATTTATCTTACTAAACTTGGTATTCTGATTACTGTAAGCCACCTGCTCTCTGCGTATTAGAACTAAGCTGAAAGTGTTATTAATTAGGACATGTAGAAGATAAGGTGAGGGAGGGGTTCCAACATTAATATGTGAGTTTCAATATTCTCGATTATGAAGAAGATGGACAAGAGCTGTGAGCATGAGCAAAGCTTTATTTCAACAAAGCTACCGACTTACACAAGAGATGAAAAATATTGGCAGTAATATGAGCAGGTTGGCACTGATCTATACTGAACCTTTCCGATCCATACAACCACTCTTTGAAGTTTGTCTGAGCCACGTCTACACTCTCCCAGACTTCTTATAATTCGTCACAAAGTTTGAATTTGAACAAATGGATGATAGGTCTTTTATTTAAATTATAAAACTGTAACTCTCCCACACTAGCTCCCCGCTATGCTTACGACCAAAGGCAGCAAGTGTTGTGAATACCCACAGGTAAACAAACAGTGTATTACTCCCACACTAGCTCCACGCTATGCTGACGACCAAAGGCAGCAAGTGTAGTGAATACCCACAGGTAAACAAACAGTGTATTACTCCCACACTAGCTCCCCACTATGCTGACGACCAAAGGCCGCAAGTGTTGTGAATACCCACAGGTAAACAAACAGTGTATTACTCCCACACTAGCTCCCCGCTATGCTGACGACCAAAGGCAGCACGTGTTGAGAATACCCACAGGTAAACAAACAGAGTATTACTCCCACACTAGCTCCCCGCTATGATGACGACCAAAGGCAGCAAGTGTTGAGAATACCCACAGGTAAACAAACAGTGTATTACTCCCACACTAGCTCCCCGCTATGCTGACGACCAAAGGCAGCGAGTGTTGTGAAT